>JAOPJM010526942.1:0-10346 GCA_027124095.1 Muusoctopus leioderma
GTATTAGCAGCAGATAGACCTTGACTAAAGGAATCTGTCCGTTCTGTAGAAGAGTAAGAGCAGACGTTCGGAATTGGCCAGATGTTCCCTGGATCAATGCACGGTGGTGAAGCAGTAATACAAAAACAAAGCGATGTAGGCATTCGCCACCTCTGTTCGTTTCTGAGTAAGATTGGCCATCCTGGTCGTCGCCTCGCCCGATCCACCTGGAGATCTAGGCCGAACCAAACCCTGAGCTCTCTAATCCTCGTGCGATACATGATAAGAAGATCCAGTAGATGAGAATCTCCTTTACCTCTTAATAACACGATAATGCATAGTGAAATTATGTGGGAGATTCTTCATATGTGTAAAGGAAGCTACAATATATCAACGAGAGACTTGCGGTTTCTTTCCGACTATTAGTGTTATAGTTTTATTCTGCAACAATATTATTTTATATATGTGTACTATTGAAAGACGACAAATAATAACACGACTCACTTGAAAATGTTTATATTTTTTTCTTGTCAAACTTTCGGTTTATTTGTATCTCACTCTCCAAAACAAAACTGAGATAGGCATCAGCTAAACAAAGCTATAGCTTAGGGCTACACAATCTGCAGGGCCTCAAAATAATTAAAAGGCATATATATTTTCAATTTTTGAGAGACCTGCTGGTGTAATTTTATAACAAAGGGGCCTTCAAGCTTTGTTTAGCTTGGGGCCTCACCAAGTCTAAATCCAGCTCTGTTGTCGACGGAAGAACAGACTAAGCCAATAGACAGAATCGACCCGAAACAGGATAAATAGCAACAGTAGTTTTGCCGCACCGATGATGAAATCGGTTATAGTCGTCTCCGTCTAAGCGAGATTTGACTGCTACTTCTAGCAGCTCGAACAACTGCGAAGAGGCTCTCTCGCTGGCTAGGACGAAAATACGTTTATCGTCGAAGTAGAGGGGTTCGGGTTTCTTTAAAACGAAATAGCAAGCGGAGATTTAAAGCATACCACAGCGAGGATGTTATTGAACTTGTTGACAACTTTAAATAAATAAAAACTCCCAACAGCTGCCACGAACACTCAGCAGAAAAGAAGTTATTAATTAAGCTAACTTCAATTATACTTCTGCAGTGTCTAGAAAATACAAGCATTTTGAACATGACACGGAGTAAACAAAAAAAAAAAGGGTAAAGTAGGCAAGAAGGATAAGCATTAGTGGTTCGTATAACAATCGATTGATGAATAAATGTATATGACATATGCTTTATATGGTTCGATATTTTTTCAATTAACTATGTTACTATAACGAAAGAAAACTCGTATCTTTGTACACGTGCTGAAATTATTTATCATTACTAAAACATTAGTCAGTTTGTTGCGACTTGTAATCGAAGTATTTCCACGTGGTCGTGTTTAAACGCTTTGAATATATTATATAAATAATATACATTATTAATCGGATTATGTGGGTAAATAAGATTCATGCAATTATGTTTTAGGGTTAGATACAGAATATAAAATGAGAATTACGAAAAAATATTAATAAACTTCATAATTTACAGTGAACAACGAGAATATATGATCAAGATACGGAGTAAGATGAGATGGGACTAGCGGAGTTAACAGCTGAAAAATACGGACATTCAAAGAGGATAGAAAATAAAGTCTTGAATAATATAATACTTACTGACAATTGCAGCTGAAATTAATTTGAGTCCAGATTCAGGAATATCACAGTCAGAAAAAATTGGTTTCAGCAAGTATGTCGTGAAGATAAGCGAAGCAGCAGCAATGCCAACGGGACATACCAACAGAAAGTTGATCCACAAACATATGAATCCTGCGAAATCTCCGAAAGCTCTCTTAATATAAATATATTCTCCTCCTGATTCGGGTAGAGAAGCTCCTAGTTCAGCATAACAGAGAGCGCAAAGCATATTATAGAGTCCACACAGACCCCACATCAAAAGACTAAGACCTACGGATTTTACATTTTGTAAAATGCCTACGGGAGATACAAATATTCCCGATCCTATTATAATGCCTACGATAATGCCGACCCCTTGCACTAAAGTCACTTGCTTTTTAAGCTCAACTTTCGAATTAGCATCTCTAGCCATCTTTCGTCTACTAGCAACAATGCTGATTGGAATAGTGCGTTAAGAGTAATCTAAGCACCTCGCACGCACTGTAAACATAGATAAATATGGTTTCTACTGTGTGTGAATGTTTGTGTTTCGTTAAATGCATACGCGAAATTCACTTGCTTTGTTATAACTGGTGCTTAGCTATAATCCAGGATACCTATGATAAAAGGTCACCAGCTGTAACTATTCCGTCTGTATTATGAGAGATTTAGCTGTTATTTCTAGCAGTTCGAGCGATCCTTTAGAGTAGGCCTCCCCAAAGTGGGGTCGTGAGTGCAATTGAGAAATTTTTTATTTTATTTTATATTCTAGCTTTAGAATCATTATTTGCTGGTTATCGCAATTTTTCCTGCAAAAAATAAAACTTTGCTATTACTCTTTTACTTGTTTCAGTCATTGGACTGGGGCTATGCTGGGGCACCGCTTTGAAGTCGATTAGATCGACTCCAGTACATTTGAATCTGGTACTTATCTTATCGATCTCTAAGCCGAACCGCTAGTTACAAACAGATACGGAGACAAACACACATACATATATATATATATATACGACGGGCTTCTACAGTTTCCGTCTACCAAATTCCCTCACAAGGCATTGGTCGGCCTGAGGCTATAGTAGAAGACACTTGACCAAGGTGCCACGCAGTGGGGACTGAACCCGAAACCACGTGGTTGCGAAGCAAACTTCATAACCACACAGTCATGACTGCTAAGATAGTGAATAGAATAAAACGTGAAATTTTTTTTCACATTCTTGAAAATAATAAGATTGCTGGTAGTTTATACAAAACAATGAAATACATAATTTCTTCTGAAGCGTTTGATTCTTGCGATGGCGTAAAGTTCACATATGTAGTACTGAAGGTGCAGACTTAGGAGAGAACATCTTTGAAAACTATATTCTTTGTTCTAAAATTATCACTTCTACCTTGAAAGTTGTTATCTATTATTTTTGTCTTTACTTCAAGAAGTGAACAATCTTAACTATGGTACGAAATCAAAGACATAATCTATCTATAATATTATTCTACTACGGTACGACTGCGTTGGTAAAGCTATAGCAAATCTTAATACACTGTATTGCATCGTTATTTTCTGCGAAAAGTGCATATGAAAAGTGCATATGACTGGGCTTGAACCCACAGTTCCAGTGACAATGTACAGTAGCTGCCCACTGAGCTGTAGATTCTAAGAGTGTATATATATATATATACTCCTTTACTCTTTTACTTGTTTCAGTCATTTGACTGCGGCTATGCTGGGGCACCGCCTTGGAGGTCGATCAGATCGACCGCAATACTTATTCTCTATTGCCGAACCGCTAGGTTACCGGACTTAAACAAACAGATACGGAGACAAACACAAACACACACACACATACATATATATATATATATACGACGGGCTTCTGCATTTCCGTCTACCAAATTCACTCACAAGGCATTGATCGGCCCGAGGATATAGTAAAAGACACTTGCCCAAGGTGCCGCGCAGTGGGACTGAACCCGAAACCACGTGGTTGCGAAGCGAACTCCTTAACCACACAGCCATGCCTGCGCCTTTAACGTAATCCTCAGGCAGAATCAGCGTAACACAGTGTGTGACAAGGCTGCTTCTTTGAATTACAGGTACAGCTCATTCGACCAGCTTCCATACAGTTTCGTTAACCCAATTTCACTCACACTGTTTGGGTCGACCTGAGGCTATAGTAGCAGGCGGACTGTGGCGGGATAGCACCTAATTGGTGTGGGCAGTAACTGTTCAGTGAGACACGATGGTCTCGCTCTCCGTCGAAAGCAGCCCCTGGCGCCTTGCTCTACACCAACTGAGTGCAGGCTTATAACCAGTAGGCAGCTGCTTTCCGTGTTGTGCCGTCGCGGTGAAGCGACGCTGGAGTGTCCTCTCCAGAATGCAAGCCCGGGAAAAGTTAGTATGGAAGACCAGCAGTTTCTCATGCTGCAAGTCTCCCCTCTCCACTCCACTGATGTGGTCCAAGGGAAGAACAAGGGCCAATACAGCTTAGCACCAGTGTTGTCGCAGAAGTTACCAGAACGAAGTTGAGAACAACGTCAGACTCAACTAGACCTCATACTCACAAGACACCGCCACCTGAGAAACGTGCTCATGACTCGATCCTTTCACAGTTCCTACTGCGACTCTGATAACTCTGGTGTGTTGCAAGATCAAACTTCGGCCAAAGAAGATGCATTACACCAAGGTAGGCAGCACATCGACACCAGTAAGACACAACACCCAGACAAAGTGGCAGAGTTTGAGTCACTGGAGAATGCTCTCCTTGCAGACCCATCAGAAAGAGATACTCAATTGAAATGGGACTCTCTCAGGGACACCATCCACAGCACTGCACCCAAGGCCTTCAGAAAGAAATGGGTCAGACACAGGACTAGTTTGAAGCAAGCTCACTCCTGTCATCGAGTTAAAGTGTGCTGCATTACTAGAACATAAATGCAACCCCACCCAGACAACCATACAAGTGTTAAAAACAGCAAGAAGCGAGGTCCAGAAAACAGCCAAATGCTGTTCAAATGACTATTGGTTACAACTCTGGGAAAGTATTCCGTCATCCTTTGATATAGGCGTCATCTGTGAAGTGTATGAAGGGATGAAAAAAGCCATTGGTCTAACCAAGAATAAGACAGTCCCACTGAAAACCGTAACAGGCCAAACCATCAAAGACAAAGGCAAGCAGATGGAGAGATAGGTGGAGCACTACTCTGAAATCTACTCCAGAAAAACAGCAACTCGGACAGCGCACTAGCTGCTATGGAATGCCTGCCTATCATGGATGAATTGGATGGATTGCCGACTGCTGAAAAGCTGAGCCTGAGATCAACGGAAGAGCACCCTCAACACTAGCCAGACTGACAGAGTCTGGGAGAATAGGAAGCTAACGACGCACATCAAGGTTGCAGTCTACAGAGCCTGCGTCCTCAGAACACTGCTTTACGGCAGCGAGCCCTACAGCCTCTACTGTAAACAATAGCGGCGTCACAATACCTTCTACCTTCGCAACCTTAGACGCATCCTGGATATCAAGCGAACCGATCGAGTTACCAAAAATAAGATACTGGCCTGCGCCCAGACACCCAGCTTCCTCAACGATTTGTGAAGTTTCAGCTTCCAATAAAATATAATATAGCACTCTACTTTTAGTATTGAGTTCTCTCTTTTCTCCTTCTTCTTCACACTCAAGTCTTTACATGTGTGTGTATGTATGTGCATGTAAACATGTAAGGAGCAAGGGAGGTAACTACTTACGTACACGCCTCACCCAGTTCCCACATGGTCAAGACAAACGGTCTAGCCAAGGATTAGCGGCGACTACTCTGCTAAGACCAGTCGCCTATTTTATGTGACTGGCAGGAAAACCGACACACGTTTCCTCATGGAGACTGGAGCAGAAGTGAATATCCTACCGTCCACTCAAATGCGTGGTAAGAACCAACACACTTCCGTGTTACCTCGCGCTGTTAACCACTCTTCCATTACTATATACGACGAAAGATTCCTTACGCTCGATCTGGGACTGCGATGGGTTTTTAGATGGGTATTCATCGTTGCAGCGTTACCTATCCCCATAATTGGAGCTGATTTCCTTCATCAGTTCAGTCTGTTAGTAGATATTAAACAATATCAGCTTATTGACTTCACGAACAGCCATACTGTACAAGGAGTCACCACACATATGGTCTCAGTCACCCCGGTGTTAACGGAGACAATTTCAGCAACATATGACACCCTTCTTCATCAGTACCCATGCATCGCGCGTCAAGTGTACAGCGACAGTGGAATAGCGCATGCACCATATAGGGACACGAAGACCACCAGTGTCAGCTAAACCTCGACGCCTCGCTCCGGATCGGTTGAAGATTGCCAAGTGGGAGTTCGATCATAAGCTTGAACTCAGAATAATACACCCTCCAAGAGCAATTGGCCGTTACCATTACATATGGTCCCAAAGGCACTAGGTGGGATGGCGTCCTTGCGGTGACTATTGTGCACTCAACACCAGCACCACTCCAGATTATTACCCGCTACCACACTTGTATGATTTTGCTTCCTTCCTAAATGGTGCATAGGTTTTCTCGAAGATAGATCTTGTCAGGGCGTACAATCTGATCCGGTGGAGCTGGACAACAGTGACAATACGGCAATCGCAATGCCATTTGGTTTCTACGGGTTTGTGAGAATGCCATTTGGCTTCCGTAATTCCGCACATACATTTCAGAGATTGATTGATGACATCATCTGAGGTTTATTCTTCATCTATGCATACCTCGATGATCTATATGTCGCAAAACCAATGGAGGGTGAGCACGAAGGACATCTTCGCTTGCTCCTCGAATGATTGATCACATATGGCATAGTCATGAATCCCAGTAAGTGCCTGTTTGGTGCATCAGCTCTGATTTTCCCTGGCCGTATGGTCGACAAAGATGGAATCTGTCTCCTGAAGGAGAAAGTAATTTCAAGAAAGTGAAAGAGAGGTTGGTTGATACTACCAGAGCAGCTGCACCACTATGCTTGTTGGTAGATGCATCGGATGTTGGGAAGTCGGGAGTGTTTTACAGCAGCTGTTGGATGAAGTCTGGCAGCCACCCTCCTTTTTCTCCAAAAGTTTGCAACCAGCAGAAATCAGATACAGCACATTTGGAGAGGAATTGCTTGCAGCTTATCTCGGCGTGAAGCATTTCCGTGAAGAGTCGTATTTTCGCCATCCACAAAGACCATAAACCTCTAACGTTCGCCCTGGAGTCTAGACCTGATCGTCATTCACCAAGAGAGATTTTCCACCTTGATTATAGCTCCAAATATAAAACTGACATCAAACACACCAAGGGGCTCGATAATGCACCGGCAGATACACCCTTACGTACTCACGTAAATGCGCTACATACTTCTGCCGCCATCAATTTTGATCAGATAATAGCTAACCAAAAGAATGACGAAGAGCTCTCCCAATTATAGAAGCCGTCGCCTTCTTTGACATTCCAGCAAGTGCCACTTCCATCTTCCGTTGAATATATTTGGTGTGATGTCTTTACCACTCACACTCTTTTCTACCTTAAAAGCACCGTCGTGAGGTTTTCAATGAACTCTATTGTTTGTCACACTTAGGCGCTAATTCTACACGGAAGTTGATATCAGTACGCTTCAATTGGACTACTATCAACAAAGATATTTGGGAGTGGGCTAGGAACTGCATCGCATGTCAGAGAGCAAAGGTATATCGCCATGTCAAGGCACCTTTGCTTCACCTAATGCGAGATTTGAGCACATTCACGCCGATCCTCATCTTCACATAGACATAGTTACCTGCTCACCTTATCAACATGTACACCAGACGGCCTGAGGCTATCCCACTAACTGACACCACGGCCAAGACGGTTGCCAAACCTTTATACAGCACTGGATTTCTAGATACAGCACATAGTCTACCTTAAGGGACGGTAGTTCGGATCTAGATTATTTGCGAAAGTGATACGATTGCTAGGCTGCAATTGAACTCGTACTAGCGCTTACCATTCAGCAGCTAACGGGATAGAGGAACGTTTCCATTGTCAACTCAAGTCGGTATTGAAAGCCCAGGCAGTCCTCCAGTAGGTGGTATAAGTACCTTCCTCTCGTACTACTAGGTACACACTCCACAGTGAGAGACTTTGATGAGCAACACAATCAAATTACCCATCGAACTTTGTTTATAGACTACATGAATACCTGACCAATACATTACCAATTATCATCCGGCCACATCGGAACACAGTGCAAGTATAACAAGACCTCTCTAATCATGTTCGCATGATTTTGTTCGCTGTGACGTAGTCAGGAAACCATTCCAAGCACCCTGTACAGGACAGTTCAAGGTACTGCGCAGGACACCCAAGTATTTCACCCTTGATATACATGTTATATGAGAAACTATTAGCACCGACCGTCTGAAGCCAGAACATTTGGAGAGCGATCTGTCAACAGTACCTCAATCAACCACTACTACTCCAGTTTTTCTACCAACTACTCCTGTGCCGGTATCTCAACCTACCGTCGATGCACCAATTATCCGATCTTTTATCCCAGTGACCACGAAGACTAGGACAGGATGATACGTCAACTAACCAACTTGTTTTGTGCAGGTACTCCATTTCTCGGAAGATATTTTTGCGCCATCGTTCGGTGTTTGTTATCTTTTGTTTTGATGCTTATCGATTGCTGTTTCCCAGCAATCTAGAAAGGGTTAATGTAGCGACCTCATGAAGGCCCTAATACGGCCAAGAGAAGTTTTAGTTTTTCACCGGTTTTATTTGAACCAACAAGAACCCAATATTCTGTCAACCATTTGGGCTATATAAATCCGAACTCAAGCTGTCTCTCTTTCCAACGGACATAGCGAAAGCAGTACACAGAACAGAATCGGCCATTGTCCATCCACATTTTCAGTTGTCTTAAATAACAAGATACGTGAAGCTGAAGAAAAAACCAATTCGCCGTAGTTTCTATTCAGCTAGTCTCAACCGCCTATGTTGATTTTCTTTTCAATATTTTCTTCGGCAACATTTTTCCTTTTACACTACACGTGGACTCAAAGTGGAACTTTAATTAATAAACATATGAATAATGCTATTTTCTATAATACATGCATCACACTATTGACTTTACAAACACGAACATACATACGCTATTTTCTACAACACATGAATCACTCAACTGACCTCACAAGCACGAACATATATACATAATATTTTTCCTGTAACATATTTTATGTAAACCTTGTTTTAATTAATGTTGTAATTTGAGACGTGTTATTTTCTATGCATGAATTACTGTCCATTTCCAGACCTGTATTCACAACTTTCGTAGGAACATGCGCTGTTGGACTGCATTGAATTCTAGTGCTACTTAAACTAGGAGAGCTGTTCACGCGTGGAAAATAAAGAAAAACTGATATATGTAACTTTATTGTTGTTATCTCAGCGCATTCTTTTATTTTCAACAACTCAAAGAGGTTTGACTGTAAATAGTTTCAAAACTCGCTTTTATCAACACATCCATTCATTGAAAGTTGACCTCAGCGGGATTTTGAACAAACAAGTCCCATCGCGTTCAAAATCAGTTCTAGATCACGCTATTCCATATACACATGGTTTCCTTCACTTGAATTTGCGTTGTAAATTGTACTCAACTGAGAAGTTTCTCATTTTATTTCAAGACTCGTTCGGCATAAATAAGAAGTACGAAGTGTTTGTTCCTGTCGACATGCTGCTAGATATTTGCTTTGTAACTATTTGCCTCTTACTAGAGGTTTTTCAGATTAATTAGCTCTGTACAACGCCATTTTGTTTCCATTCTTGCCTCCTTCTTTTGGAGATTTTTTCATTTTTATATTTCTGAGTTATTTTCCTTTGCACAATAAATGTTTCTTATACACCCACATTTATAAATTTCCTTTATCTTTCACTCGCTTATATATATCTATCTATCTATCTATCTATCTATCTACCTACCTACCTACCTACCTACCTATCTATCTACCTACATACCTACCTACCTGTCTGTGTGTGTGTGTGTGTGTGTGTGTGTGTGTGTGTGTGTGTGTGTGTGTGTGTGTGCGTTTTTTAATGTACTTTTTATTTTTCCATATATTTATATCATTTTTCTATTTTTTCTCTAACTGGCAAATTCCTCCCACTCACCTACTTACTTTTCAAATAACCGTTATCTTGTCAACTAATAAGATTTTTTTTGTTCAACCTTATCCAATCAATGCTTGTCATTATATTCAAATATCTCCACTGTATGTCTTTTATATACCATTTTTTTGTTTGATTTTTCATAATCGTCTGAAGATCAGAACTGAAAAAATCGAAGTAAAGATTTGTGAAATTTCAGCTTCCAATAATACACATGTGTGTGTGTGTGTGTGTGTGTGTGTGTGTGTGTGTATGTGTGTGTGTGTGTGTGTGTGTGTGTGTATATGTATGTATGTATGTATGTATGTTTTTATGCATGTATGTATGTATATATGTATGTATGTATGTATGTATGTATGTATGTATGTTTTTATGTATGTATGTAGTCATGTCTGTCTATCTATCTGTGTGTGTGTGTGTGTATGTACAAGGAATTTATATATATATATATAAAATATTTATTAATCCAGCTTCAGTCTCCTAAAACTCCGGTGTTTCACCACGCGTAGCT
>JAOPJM010526952.1:0-10346 GCA_027124095.1 Muusoctopus leioderma
ATGTGTGTGTGAGAGAGAATATGATTACACATCCTTGTTCATTCATTGCAACAACCAAATCTCTACTTCAAACAGAACTTCTTTGTTTTATCGGATTAAGTCTTCTGCCCAAGTAGACCATGGCAGGATTTGAACTTGAGATACAAAAAGCTGAAACAAATAATGCAAGGCACCAGTTCACCGCCCCAGACTGGTACTTTATTTATCTACCCGGAAAGGATGAAAGGAAAAGTTGACCTTGGAGTGGTTTGAACTCAAAGTGCAGTGAACCGGAACGAATACTGCAAGGTATTCTATCTGATGCTCTAACGACTCTGCCAGTTTTACCACCTACCCAGTTCAGCACAGAACTTCTTCTTTCAATGAGTCTCAATACAAGACATGCACTTAGCTGAATGAATATCCAAAGCGGTAAATATTTTTCTGCCAGTTCTCAAAGGAAGTTTGTTTCTCTTTTTCTATGCCACTCCAACCACTAATAAACCCCCACTTTGCTATCTTTATCCCCTAGTTTTAGCAAACATTAAAAAAAGGCTTTGGGCACTGCCTCCTCTGTCTAGACTATTATTAGTTGTTTTTTTTTTCTTTCTTGATCAAGGTTGACTATTAATCTGAGATTACATACAATTAAGCAGACAAGGCACCACTTTCTGTATATAATGCTCACCCTCTATTTCACACTCTTCTTCTATTTCACACTCTCAGGATGCATCACTCACCCTCTATTTCAAACCCTCAGCCACACTCTTCTATTTCTATTTCACACTCTCAGGTCACGTTTGCCCTTCGAAGGATGGAGACTCTGTAGAGTAGAGAGGACGCTCTAGCCTGGAGGAGACCAAGGCATCCTCTCTGGTGTTGGTTCCACGATAAAATACACCCAGTACACTCTGTGAAGTGTTCGACAATTGAACGGAGAAAACGTAGGGTAGAGAGGGCTTTTTAGTCGTGTCATAGGCATGACAACCTCTCTAGTGTTGGTGTCACGATAAAATGCACCCAGTACACTCTGTAAAGTGGTTGGCCCCAGCACTAAAGAGGATGCTTTGGTCACCTGCATGCCAAGGAGTCCTCTCTACTCAACATAGTCTCTGCTCTTTGAGGGTGAGTGTGACCTGAGAATGTGATCAGGTGGGTGGTGTACAGGAGAGAACAAGGGAATTTTATGTGTATGGTGGGGAGCAGTGATTAAGAGGTAGTAGAAGAGGAATGTGAGAGTGGTAGTGGCAGATGATGATAGGTGGGAGTTCTAACTGTCCCCTAAGAGACATAGGAGGAAGGTGAAGGATGAGTATGGACATATCCATTGCAATCTACATGATTGTGATGGAAGAGCTAGAAAGATAGGAGGTGTGGTGATGGGTTATATATACACATATATATACAACAGGCCTCTGTACAGTTTGCATCTACCAATTTCACTCATTGGTCAGCCTGAGGCTATAGTAGAGAATACTTGCCGAAGGTGCCATGTAGTGGGCCTGAACCCGAAACCACGCGGTTGTGCAGCCAACTTCTTAATCACACAGCGATGCCTACACCTGATATGTTAAAATAAATATATATACATATATTTGGAGCATAATATATAGAATTTGTTTTACAAAGCATGATATATTCACAAATCAACAACTGAGACACATATTAAGATAGATATATGCATTTCCTCTCCCTCTCATGGATAACCTGTCTTCTACTCACACTCCCCACACACCTCTCACCTTCTACTCGCCTCCTCAGTCCTTTCTCCCAATCTCAGCTTCCCTCTTTTTCACTCATACTCTTCTCTTTCTCACCCTCTCATACATAACCTATCTTATATTCATACTCTCACATCACATTTGTCCTCACAAAACGGAGACTATGTAGAGTAGAGAGGACTCTTCAGCCTACATGAGACTAGGCACCCTCTCTAGTGCTGGTGCCATGATAGATGCGCACAGTGCACTCTGTAAAGTGTTTTGGCGATCGATCGGAGACAACAGGGTGGAGAGGGCCCTTTGGTCAAGTCTTGAACTTGACAATCTATCTAGTGTTGGTGCCATGATAAAATGCACCCAGTACACTCTGTAAAGTGGTTGGTGATAGGAAGGGTATCCAGCTGTAGAAACGAAGCCAAATGAAACATACAAATGAGACGTGGTCCCCCGACCCGTCTGGGAGAGTGGTGACTCCAATTAGAATTATTGTGGGCTGAAATCACCCATCCAATCCATGCCAGCATGGTAAATGGAGGTAAGATGATGATGATGATGGTGATGGTGATGACTTCGACTTCTCTTACTCAGGTTTTGTGTTTTGGCCAGGCATCATCACATAAATATAGCAAACAGCAGATGACAGGGAAAATGTGTAATATTTAATACTTAAAAACAGTGTACAAGTGTGGTATTAGTAGTGTGGTCAGAAAATGTATTCCCGTTAGCAGCTACATTGATAAATATAACCTGTAGATGCCAACTTCCAGACTTACAGTATTTTGGCTTTGCTGGATCAGGTTATATTTCAATTCAACTCAGAATGGCAGGATATTTTCTGAATATCTTAACAAGATCAATCACTTACAACATTGATCTGTCTTATTATATTAAACAAAACCAAAAACAAAACAAAACACACACACCAAAATAATGACTTAGGGAATCACATATTTCTTCAGCAATCATATATTTCTTTTTCTTCTTTAATAAGTGACTCTGTATCCAGATGTGGATGTAGCTTGCTATGATGCTGTCATAGTGTCGGAAAAACACCATGATAGATTGGTTTTTCCATTTCCTTCTTCTGGTAAACATAAATCTGCCTGAATATTTAAGGGAATGGGGATGTCTTTTACAGAATATCATTTCCTTTCTCTTAACGTGGCCAATTGTTTTAACCCTTTCGTTACCATATTTCTAAAGAAACACACTGCTCACGTGTTTCAATTAATTTTGAAAATAATCAAGAATTTGGGGAGATTTCGTAAAATGACTAAATTTTTCATTATCAAGATGATTTTCAGAATATATCTTAAGAAATGTTCTTACATAAAATTATGATAGAATGTTTTCATATAAATGTGAACACTTTAAAAAAGGCAGTTTTCTATCATAAAACCTGGGGCGGTTTCAGGCGGGTTGGTATCAAAAGGGTTAAGGTATTTATCAGCCAAGTGGCTAATGGGTCATGAAGCATTTATACCGAGTTCCTATTTTCCTGCTTTTACCAAGTCAGAGAATAGGTATCAGAAAAGTTTCTAACATAGGCACAATGCCAACAACCACAGTACTTGATGACTGGTACTTTATTTTATCGACCCCAGAAGGATGAAAGGTAAAGTTGACCTCAACGGGATTAGAACTCAGAGTGCAGTGAGCCAGAATGAATACTGCTAGGCATTCTGTCCGACGTGCTAACGACTCTGCCAATTCGCCGCCAGGTATCAAAAAAGCTACTTGCAATAGACTAGCATCATATTCAGGGGATACTTATCTCTCATCTCCTTAATGTTACAGAAACTCCATTTAAGAGCACTCACCTTATGGAACTATTGTTATTTGTGAAATGTATAACTTTAATATAACCGAGGGCTAGTGTCCAAATAATGTAATGTCCGCTAATCTATTGGCTTATTGAGTCATCACTGAATAATTCATCTTCATGTAGAGCAGTGATTCTCAAGGTGGTGCATAGGAATATTTTGGCGGGTTGTGGGGCTTAAGAATATTTTAGTGGGGTGTAGGAATATTTTGGGAAATAATTATAAAGTTGGTTTGAAAAAGTAAACTTGTTATGTTGGTGTGAAAGATATGACCTGGTAACACTGTCAGTACAACACAATTGTGGTAACTTCCAAGTAAAATCAGTTCTTTTATTTTCATAACAATTGTTTTTGCTCTTCCTATGTTTCTCTTATGCAGCATGGCCGAGTGGTTAATAATTTTGCTTCGCAATCACAAGGTCCTGGGTTCAATCCCACTGCGTAACATCTTGGGCAAATGTCTTTACCATAGACTTTTGAGGGAATCTGGGTAGATGGAAACTGTATAGAAGCCCATCAGATGGATTGTACCTGTAATTTGAAGGTTCAGCCTTGTCACACTGTGTCACACTGATTCTGCCTGAGAATTACGTTGATGGTACACATGTATGTGGAATACTCAGCTGCAGCACACGTTAACTCAATGAATAGGTCGTTCCGTTGATCAAACAATGGAGCACTCATTGTTGAAACCGACGGAGAATCCACCATGTTTCTCTTATTTTAACTGTTGTTATCCTTGGTTAACATTATAATTATATTTTCTCCGACTGGTATTATTATAATCATCCTTTCCAAATTATCTCATTGGTAATGAGGATTCCAATTATCTCAACAATCATCTCTCTGTCCATACCCCTTTACTTTTTCAGTTCAGTAGTGAGTGAGACCTGTATCTGTATATATCTTTGTGTGTACACATAGAACTACAGGATTAGTAGATTTATATATTCTGTACATTGATAATTGCAATCCTTCTTTTTTTCACAAATCAAACAAATCTACAGCCATCATCAGTGGCAAGGTTCCCAGTGAAGTGACAAACGATTGTTGAATGTGTGTTTGAGATGGTTGACATATTGAAGTAGTAGTTGAATATGAAATATGTGTTCCAGTACATTCTCAACCTTAATTGAATCAAAAGACACTTGCAGTAAATGATTTCATTAAAACTTCTTTGGAATATATAACTTTTTTTTGTTTTTTTTTGTTTTTTTTTAATATATAACTTTTTTTTTTTGCTAATGATGGGGGCTTACGCTTTTTTGAAAATTTAAAGTGGGGGCTAGGGTAAAAATAGGTTGAGAACCAGTGATGTAGAAACTCAGAAAGTATATATTACAGTGTACCAATCCTGTTGCCTTCTTCATACCCATGGGAGTATTAGAACTTAGCAGCGTGATAACAAAACACTCTTTGAATTTTATAGTGTTCCTAATGGCAGTGTCCCTAACGACAGAAATGGTAGAGTGCTGGACTAAATGCCTTTCCATATCTAAGTTTGTCCTTCTATGCTCTGAGTTCAAATACAGGGTCAATAAAATATGTACCAGTTATGTACTTGGGGATAATTAATTTGAATATAAATTTGTGAGTTTCTACCAATGTGAAAAATTAATATTACAGTCTCCCATCTGCTTAGAGAAGGGAATTATACCTCACTATATAATCTATTTATGAGAAATTTTTTCTTCTCGAGCCTATAGGTCCATTAGGCTGGAGCTTATCCTAGTTCCCGTGGTGTTAAGGGACTGAGAATGCAAGACTCCCTGCTGGACAGGACACTAGTCCATCACAGGGTTAGCTCCCAGTTGCTACTGCTGGTACTCATTTGCAGCTGATTAGACTGGAATAACATGAAATAAAGTACCTTGCTCAAGGACAACACACTACCTGGTCTGGGAATCGAACACACGACCTTACGATCGTGAGCCAAACCACTAGGCCAAGCGACTTCAGCTGTTTACAAGAATGACTGGTGAAAAATACCTATGGATGCTTAGTAGACTAGACTATGCTATGAAGATTTTGCCAAGGTCCCCAGTGTAGCACTAGTAAAGGAGGTATATACTACCAACTATTCAGCCCCAGTAGTCCAGTATCTTGTTGAGCTGGCCAACTTCAAGTGTCTAATGCTGATGAAATATATCAATATATACTAAAAAAACTATTTTATAAGCTAACAAAAAATAAAAAAAAACATAACACTTAAGACTAAGTATAATAGTGTGGGTGTGCTAAGACTAAGTATACTAGTGTGGGTGTGCTAAGACTAAGTATACTAGTGTGGGTGTGCTAAGACTGCTGTGTACTTTGATACTCTGAATCTTGATTTTGAAAGCATCTGGAAGTAATATGGTCATAATAACATTCCAACATTGCAACCTCACACCCCACACCACCACCACCGCCACTGCCACCACCACCACCACCACCATCACCACCACCACCGCCACCACCTCCACCACTGCCGCCACTGCCACCACCACATATAATTGGAGCATTTTATCCATATAAGAAAACATTTAAGAGTATATATCATACATAGATATTAAAGATTTTCGTAAGCCTAAAGGAACAAGACACACCCAAAAGTTTAAGATACTGTGGCAGACAGAGAGGGGAAGGGAGGAAGAAAGAGGGGAAAGAGAAAAAAAGTGAGAAAGAGAGGATAGCAGAAATAGTTTAGATTTCAAATTTATTTTATTGGTGTGGGTGCAGAAATTAGTTTCCAAAATAATTTTCAAGATTTATAGAGTAGAGAGGACTCCTTAGTCTTGGGGGAGACTAGGCAGCCTCTTGAGTGTTGGTGCCATGGTAACATGCACCCAGTACACTTTGTAAAGTGGTTGGTGATCGAATAAAGATAATGTAGGGCAGAAAGGACTCTTTAGTTGTGTCGTGTTCATGACAACTTTTCTAGTGTTGGTGCCATGATAAAATGCACCCAGTACACTTTGTAAAGTGGTTGGCGATCGAACGGAGACAATGTAAGGTAGAGAGGACCCTTGAGTTGTGTCATAGACATGACAACCACTCTAGTGCTACTCTGATGATAAAATGCACCCAGGACACTTTGTAAAGTAGTTGGCAATCGAATAGAGATAATGTAGGGTAGAGAGGACTCTTTAGTTGTGTCATAGACATGACAACCACTCTAGTGCTGGTGCCACAATAACATGCACCCAGTACACTCTGTAAAGTGGTTGGTGATCGAATAAAGATAATGTAGGGTAGAGAAGACTCTTTAGTTGTGTCATAGACATGACAACCACTCTAGTGCTGCTGCCACAATAACATGCACCCAGTACACTCTGTAAAGTGGTTGGTGATAGGAAGGGCATCCGCTCATAGAAACCAAGCCAAATGAAATGTATGAGCGAGACGTGGTCCTTCGACCCATCTAGGAGAGCAGTGACTTCAAATAAGAACTGACTCAGACTGAAATCACCCGTCCAGTCCATGCCAGCATGGAAAGTGGACGTAAAACACTGATGATGATGATAATTATATTTATTAGAGAATATATTACTCATTTATTGACATACAAGATGTAGCAAAATGTGAATGTGTATGATAAAATATAAGGGACAAACGAAGTTTTGCAACAGGTGTGGTGGAAATAGAGCAGTAAGTGTAATGGTTGCACTCTGAAGACCAAAGTAGGTCATGGTATTGTCAGGTGAACTTTCATTAACCCAAAGGGGAAAATATATGAATAAAATAAATAAATAAAAATACCTACAAGGCAAGTTTTAACATGTAGTGGAATGTACATTGAGAATATATATTCTGTATAGAACTGTCGTCTGTTCGGCCGTCCTTGACGTTACTTCCACTTTCTTCTCGCATTTCACTTTCACTTTTTTAGAACCCTAAACTGCATATTAACCCGAAAATGTTCATACAATTACTATTGAAGGGCGATGGATGTTAGCCAAAAAGAAACTCAGTCGACAATCTAGAACCAGTGGTGCTTTATTCCTATCGTATTTACATGAACATATGTGGAGAAACAAGTTTAAAAATCGTGAACGGAAGTTCGTGAATCGTATTTCTTCCATAAATGAATTCTATATTTGTAGTGAAATACACGTATGTTGCATTTATTTTACTTTCAGTTCTTACTTACTATCATTTCGTCACTTCCAGTTTTTGCTTTCATTTTAATCAAAATTTACTTACACTTTTTTTGCTACTGAAACTAGAAATTAACCATGTTGTCTTCATATAAGCGGGAATTCCATATATCCGAATATTGAACTCTTCACTATAGTCACCACGTTTATGTATGTATACATTTGTTTGTTACTGTACGAGTGTAGTGATTATAGAGACACAGGCACTGCCAAGTGGTTAAGAAGTTTGCTTTCACTGTCATAGAGTACTGGGTTCGATCCCACTGCATGGCATCTTGGGCAAGTGTTTGTTTTTTTTTTTAACCATAGCCTTGGATCGATCCAAGCCTTGCAAGTGGGTTGATGAAGCCCGCCAGATCCAAGTCTTGCAAGTGGGTTGATGAAGCCGGCCGGATGGACTGTGTGTGCTGCAATTCAAAGGGATGGAATTATCACACACTGTGTTACGCTGATTCTGCCCAAGAATTACGTTAAGAGTACAAGTGTCTGTGAAATACACGGCCACTTCAATGAGAAGGCAATTCAGTCGATCAAACAACTAGAATACTCGTCGACACCAACAGAGATCTATATTTAACTTATACTGATTTTTACATTGTAACACTTATATGTATTTGTCACAAGTGCTTTCTGCAGCTGTAAATTCTAAAGGACTAACACAATGGAGGAAAAATTTATAAGGTATCAGATTAGATTAAATAAATAAATCTAAAATTTTCTTTTGTATTTATTTAGATAACGAAAAAGAAAGATTGGTGAATGTGATACAATGCTTTTTTTTTTTGGTTATGTATTTTTGTTGTTTATTTGTTTGTTTTTCTGGATAAGAATCAATTATATGGAACTATAGAAATATGAAAGACTTCTTCTAAGAACGAAGACAACGATATTGCTGTGAGACAGGTGGGAATAACAAAAACAAAGCAACAAAACATTGTATGACTGTTTCATGAGTAAATTAATTATTGGTAAGATTTTGTTCAGAATGTTTCAAACATGATGAAGGAAAAAAGTCTGAATGTGGAAATATTTTGTTGTCTTTAAAAAAAGTTGTATTACTCTAAATATGTTAGTTACCTTGGTGCAGGAGTTCTCTTCCTTGTCATTTTTGAGATTAATTTTCATTAACATTAATTACTTTTCTTATCATTATGTAATCGTTATAATTTCATTTGATTGAAAATTATTTTTGTCTCACCTTCTTAAGTTTGGTATCCTGCACTTAACTATATGTTCTTCATGCCGACGGCACCCATGGGGAATTCTCCAATGTCATTATTTTAATTTGCTTAATCTGAATTATTTTCACAGAAAATACTATATATTCTAAGGTCTTGGCAGCTGTGCATGGACTATGCTTTGCTGAGGAAGTCTAATAAAACCGAAGCATGTCCAGAGTTGTCACCATAGCTATCAAAGATCAGGCTCAGTATCCCCCCCCCACACTGCCTGCATATCCTCATTTAAATTTTGGTTGATTGAAATTTCGAGAGTTCTCCCTCTTGCCCCTTTTGATATTAATTTTCATTAACACAAATGACTTTCCTTCTCATTAAGTTTGTAATTTCTATTGATTAAAAATCATTTTCAGCTGACTTTCTGAAGTATGGTAGCCTGCACTTAACTCTATGTTCTTGATGCAGAAGGCAGCCTTGGGAAGTTTTCTAACTATGTTAGCTATATTTCTATAGCAAAGAAGTGTTATTTTGGGGTGTTGGGCTTTTTAGAGATAGCAGAATAGTTGATAGTTCACATCACCTTGAATGTGTGTGCCAATCACATTGCGTTACCCTGTACTTCGTTGTATTCATAGCTAAGAGACTTAACTCTCATTGACCTAGTCTGCCTAACTGTAAATAGGCATCATGGAGAGGTGAAGTTTACAACAATAAGTAACAGGAGCATGCTGTAGTTCGTTTCTTTTGAGCAGATACAAGAGCAATTTTTGTAAGGGAGAGGTATAGGCAGGTATTCTCTCAGTGGGCCACAGGGGTAGGTCCAGGAGTAGGGCCCCTAGTGGGGGTCCAAGGTCTGGGTCCGTGTGGCAGAGATGTCAGATAATATATTCATTTTGATTTTTTTTTATGGGCCCTTGGATGTGCACAGGCCCTGGGGTACTTGCCCCTGCTAACCCTCCTCTCACCAGGGCTGGGTTTAGGCAGTTGAATCAATACCCAATCTATTACTGGTAATTGCTTTATCAAGAGCCCAGAAGGATAAAATGAGAAATCAATTCTGACGGAATTTGAACTCAAAACGTAGAGTTTCTACCAACTGCTCACTGTAGGGAGCACTGCATTATTAATAGACGTTTTATTTGACTTGTAATGCTGAGTTTGTCTTGGAATGGCATTTTCTTGAATCCAATAAAACTAAACACCCATTGATGGATGCACCTGTCTAAGAAGAGTTGTCGTCATCATCATCTTCATCATCACCATGAACATCGTTGTTGTCATCATCATCACCGTCATCATCATCATCATTGTCGTCTTCATAATCATCGTCGTCGTCGTCATCATCCTCATCATGGTCGTCGCCATCATCATGGTCATATATATATATATGTGTGTGTGTGTGTAAGTTTATGCAGATATGTATATATGCATATATATCATCATCATCGCTTTTTACGTCCGTTTTTCCATGCTAGCATGGGTTGGACGGAGAGAGTTATTGAGGCA
>JAOPJM010526961.1:0-10346 GCA_027124095.1 Muusoctopus leioderma
CGAGTTTGATCATTTTTATTAAGGATTTTTCATATTTCCTTATCAATCCTTTATGTTTGGTTTGGAACAATAGCGTTTCTAAATCCATAGTTTCTCATTTAATCATCAAGGTTAACTACCATTATCCTGGACTGCCCCTGTACTTAGATAGGTGGCCACTTAGAGATAACAATTGCTGCCACCAAACTATCTTCAACACAATTTCACAACTTTTCATATATAATATTAAGCCCAACCCATGCCAGCATGGAAAACGGATGTAAAATGATGATGATGATGATGATGATGATGATGATGAATAGTAAGCTAATCCTTTTCCAAATCATAAGAAAACATAGGGATGGTGCTCAATTCTCATTTCCATTCATTAAACAGATGAGAAAGAAATCTTCCCCTGGACACAATACAGGTAGCTTTTCCCACTGGGGGAATTAAACTCAGTACAGTAAGGCAGTGAAATACTCGAATCCACAGTACTGCTGCTTACAATGGTAAAGTACATCACCTGTAGCACCTACTTATATAGCTAGGTGGACTCAGTTGTTGTCTTGGTCATGGACGACATAATGCAATACTAGCGACAAGATATGAACCATGAACCTTTAGACGTTATCGATTAAGCCATCCGTACTTTCCCAATACCATTCAAAAGAAATCAATATATAGGCTTCTTTCTTCCACTTTCTAGCTTCAGTTGGCCTCAATAGTAACAGTTTTGACAGAAGCAATTTTCCTCAAGATGGAAATAGCAGTGACCTGTTATTTAAGAAAATAGCTTCAGCCATCTTAAAACAAAACTTATTACAATTACTGGTATCATTATTATTATTGTTGAAATGAAGGTGGTGGATGGCAGAATTGGTAGAGAACCAGATAAATTGCCATGCAGTGTTTAGTTGTGTGCCTTTACATTCTGAGCTCAAATCCTGCTGGGGTCAACATGACATTTCATCACTCTAGGCTGATAAAGCAAGTACCAGTAATATATTGGAAGTCAACTGAATCAAGTATACTCCTTCCTTATAAATAATGTAGAGTTGAGTCTTTGTAAAAATTTACTATCATCATCATTATTACTATCATTGAAATTAAAATGAACTCTAGCAATAATCAATATGAATAGGTACTTAACAAGGAAAATACAGTATATAGAAGAAACCCTCTGTAAACATACAAACACAAGATTCTTGTTACTGCTTCCTGGTATCTTGTGTTGTCTTATGATAAAACCACTCGCCGCCGCTATCATCATCATTTTACGTTTGCTTTCCATGCTGGCATGGGATAGGCGGGTGACTTCGGCCCGAGTTGATTCCTGGTTGGCGTCACCACTCTCCTAGACAGGTCGTCGGCCCACGTCTCACTCGTACATTTCAATTAGCTTGGTTTCTATGGTTGGATGCCCTTCCTATCACCAACCACTTTACAGAGTGTACTGGGTGCATTTTATCGTGACACCACCACTAGAAAGGTTGTCATGTTCACGATACAACTAAAGAGCCCTTTCTACCCTGTTTTCTCCGTTTGATTACCAACCACTTTACAGTGTGTACTTGGTGCAATTTTATCGTGGCACCAGCACTAGAGAGATTGTCATGTCCACGATGCAACTAGAGATTCCTCTCTACCCTTTGTTGTCTCCCTTCAGCCACTAACCACCTTATAGAGTGTACGTGGCTACAGCTCTTTTGGTCCCCTGCAGGCTAGTGAGTTTTCTCTGCTGTACATAGTCTCTGTTCAATGAAGACAAGTGTGCCCCTAGAGATTGTGAGGGAGAGGCTATGTGTGTGGGTATATATGGGAGGTGAGGGAGTGGAAAGTGAGAACGATATTGGTAGCTACTTAATTGGTGTTGGGTGGGGGACAGTATGATTGGCAGCAGTGTAAGGTGTGCCAATGTAGGAGAGATCATGTGATGCATACCAGCAGTGGTGGGTGATGATAGGTGGGGGTGCTAAATGCCCTCTACAAGATATAGGAGTATAGGTGGTGGATGAATATTGAGATATCCAACCTACCTGATCGTGATGGAAGATCTGGAGTGATAAGAGATGTGAGGGAGGGGGTGAAAACAATGGTGAGGGTGGATGGGCAGCTCAAACTCTATCTTTTGTGACACAGGGGGCTATATATCAGAGGATAGTTGATAGCCAGGAACTTAAGAGTATACTGGGTGGTAAATCTGGTGCTACAAACAAGCCACTGGGTGAGGGTGAGTGAAAGGAATGAGAAGGAGAGAGGATGGGTGGTGAGAGATAGTGATGTTAGAGTAGGAGAGAGGGTGGGTGGTGAGAGATAGTGATGTTAGAGTAGGAGAGAGGGTGGGTGGTTAGAGATAGTGATGTTAGAGTAGGAGAGAGGATGGGTGGTGAGAGATAGTGATGTTAGAGTATCAGAGATGCGGGGTGGAGGAGGAAAGAGGGCATTGGTGAAGAGCAAAGAGGGGACCAAACTCAATATACATGATACAACATAGCCTCCGTCACTACATTATAACTTTTTTGCCATGTTTACATGCGTGGGCATGTCTTCTCCAGCATTGCGTGCCGCCAATCGTCACGGTCCTCTGTCATCTCCTAGCATCTTGAGGTCAGCCCTCACCACTTCATCCCATATATTCCGAGGTCTCTCTCTTCCCTGTGTTCCATCCCTTTTGAGCGCTCAGCAATTCTTTATACAGCTGTCATCTCCCATAGGCATTACATGTCCATACCAGCACAGTCTTCTCTCTTGCACGCTACATCAGATTCCTCTGATACCCAGTTTTTCTCTCAGCTCATTTGTGCTCTGTCGTTCATGCACACTCACGTTACACATCCAGCAAAGCATGCTGGCTTCATTTCTTTCTAGCCTTCGCAAGTCCTCCGCATTCATGGCCCACGTCTTGCTACCATGCAGTACTGCACTTCGTACACATACATCATACAATCTACCTTTCACTCGGAGAGTACGATCTCTGTCAGTGTGATTTAAATGTTATCAATATTTCATTTTGATATACGACTGCCCAAATACATATTTGTTGTTGTTGTTGAGCCCCAGCTCATCTCTGATCAGGTAGACATGATAAAAGATGCTCCAACTGCAATCATCCCATCCTTTTCTATATCCATGACTACATTTTCCAATGAGTCCTTCCATATTTTAAGACGTTAGGGTGTGATTTGAGGGAGATTTGGCTGCTATTCCTGGCAGGTTGAGCGACAATGTAGCAGTTCCCTTGTTGGTTCACTTACAATGTTTTTTTCAAATTGGTGAAAGGTCAAACATTTGTGGAGAAGGAATATAGTGATTAAATTTACTCCAGTACATGAGTACTATTTCTATTGACCCTGCAGGAACAAAAAGAGGCAAAGTCAATTCTGGCAAGATTGAACAACAGGAGATGGAAGGAGCCTATAAGCAAGTGTGTGTGTGTGTTGATGGTTGTCAGTTAATAAACCAGTATCAACCACTATCACTTCTACACACTACATCATGCTCTGATCATAATTGACAAGGGCAAAATAAGTACAGCCAGTTGTATAAGCTAATAATGCTACTTATGTATGAAATGAACAACCAACTTAAAGGCATCCATTGTAGGTGCCCTCAGCCTGACACAGATGATTTGCTTCGCATACATGCACATTACAGAAAAGGCAACTGGATGCTGGAACAGAGATTACAGCAGACAGCACTATAGTGACACACAGGGCATAGCAGTAATAAGAGGATGGGGTAGAGAAGTAGGCCAGTGACTGAATGCAAAATAAAAAAATGTTAAACATTTAAATATACAAGATATATTTGTAAAAGTATCCGTCTTCCAGGCATCTAATATCAATATGACTAACACAATTTTAGTAGTTTTTGTATCAAGTTTTTACAGCATGAAGATTCTTTTAATCTTTTGTTAAATCAATGTGCATAAAAATACTGGCGCGTGCGTGCGTGCATGTGTGTCTCTCTCACTAAAGAAACATAAAAATATAAAAGTGTTTTCAATTATATTTAACCTGTCAATGCAGGAATAAAGTGATTTTTAAAAAAATAAATTTATTTTTGAAAGAATTTGAATTTTGAGGGTAGATAAATTCTGAAATAGTGAAAATAATTTTTGTTTAATATAAGATAGTTGATCTGATATTGCTAGAAATTTCTTACGGTGGGCAGGGGGAGAGATAGAGAGGCTATTCTCTTGCCCTTACAGGTAATCTCAAGTCTCAAGTACTTACCAAACAATAGCCAATCGAGGGATAGTGAACATTAGTGCAGGATCATAGTCATCTATCATCTCCTGAGTAAGAAGACCTAATTTTAGTGATCTGAAAAATAATAACAAACACAGATTGATTAACAAAATTATAAGAATTGATTTTTGTCTCCATCAAATCAATGCATGCAGTACACATAGGAGCGATATGTCTTCTTAATTTGAAATCCAATGTTTTAGAAATTGATCTGCTTTAACTGTTGTCTGAGAATAGTTGTTGAAAATGATAAGCAATCTAGACATTAAAGTCTGCTAAGATTCATGTGTGTGTGTGTACAGGGTGTATGTGTGTGTGTGTGTGTGTGTACAGGGTGGAGTGGAAGTTAATGCAAGTATAGAGAAATGTATATGTGCATTCATGTGAATTTGTGTATGAAAACTAAAAGTATACAGAATAAATACTGCAGAGAAAATCTGTGGAAATATATGAGGCACAATGGTTGAGATATTATTAAATAGGTGGACTACAGTGCATATGCTTAAAAGTTCACATCATATTTGTCTGACTAATAACTGATTCCACTCTTACTTAGTAATATGAAGGGTGTCAGCTATGAAAACAATAACTGTAGCAATAACAAACTCAAACAAGTTTGCATGGAACAAATGAATGTAAAAATAGTATTAAAAAATTTAAGTGAACCAAATCTTTTTTTTTTTTAAGGCGTATAAAGATAAGAACCTGTAACTAACAACAACACTCAGTCATGCTGATATCTCACACTAAGAAAGCTTCAGAAGAAAACAATGGGTAATGCTCTGTTTGTTCAAACAAATCACTGCTCTAACTTCCTCCAACTATTCCAATAATACAGTCTAGAAAAACATAAGGCAATGGGCCAGCCCTTCTAAAACTAATAACTGCAGAAAACTCACCAAATGTTTTTTGAACACAGTCTGAAAAATGTTCAATTCTTTCAATAACAACCTGCCTAACACTGCCTGTGTTACAAAACCTCTCATTTTAAAATGTTCATATTTAAATTAAAACCGTCCATCATAATCTTATGCAAGAACCTTTTGTTAAGTTATACTCCTAACACCAGTTTAATATAGAGATGAATGTAAAAGTTAGTTATTTTATTAAATGCGATCAAATTCTTGATAATTTTCAAATTTAATAGAAACACACAAGCAGTGTATTTCATTATGGTCATGAAAGAGTTGAGAAGGCAATGGACGGAGCCACTTTTGCCAAACTTTCAGTTCGTTTTTACATCTGCTTTTTTTCATGCTGGCATGAGTTGGATGAGACTTCTCTCTCAGTTTCCGTCAACCAAGTTGACTCACAAGGCATCGGTTGACCTGAGGCTATAGTAGGAGGTGCCACGCAGACGGATAGAACTTGGAACCACGTGGTTATGAAGCAAACTTCTTAACAACACAGCCATTCTGTGCCTAGATAGCCATGCCTGCATCTCACTAATTTAACATAAAACCTGAACACAGAGTTAAAACCATGAAGACAGTATAAAAATGCCTTTAGTGAGATCAGAGCAAGAAAGTTTCCAACCATCTGTGTACCAGAGTGAAACACAGAATGAATGTGAGAAAACAACCTAAAAATAAGTTTCTCGTGAGTGACAGTTTGGAGAGATCAGCTCTGGATATTAACCATACAACTCTCTCTCTCTTTGCATTTTAAGGCCATCTACCCCGCTAAAGCAGGGTTAGCCTTGCGGGCCCCATGACAGGCTTCTCCATTTTTCCCTATCGTCTGCATCCCCCCTCACCAACCCCCTGGCTTTCATTTCCTCCTCCATCATCTTTAGCCATGTCCATCTTGGTCTTCCCCTTCCTCTGCTTTCTTCCACATTCATTTGATCTACTAAATACCTTAGAAGGTAGTGTTTCAGCATGACCGACCGTATTCCAATAACTGAAACCAGTAAAAGAATAAAGAATGTTCTATGGTTTCAGTTTTCTCACATGCATGTATTCTCCTACTTGTGTTGTCTTGTCCTTGGTTGGAATCAGCGCAGTTACTGTCAGATTGACCTCACTACAACCATTGTGCTGTATGATATGCAAGACATTGCTTCACTTACCTACCTGGTTGAAAGTAGGTTAACCACTCCCATCTTCACAGTTGAGTGGTTAGCGAAAGAAGGCCATCCAGCTGTATATAAAACCTCACTGGAATAATTCTGTTGCAAATGTTCTAATTCCCTTCCCTCTCCCCTAAATATACAGTGGTATGCATATAGAAACATATATAAATACATATCTATGCATGCATAAGTCTATATACATATATTTGTGCACACACATTTTTGCATTCACACATCTGTGCATGCATACAGATTCAAACACATACAAGTACCCATAAATATAAATGCGCGCACACACAGACATATACATTTACAAAGGAATAGATACGTATATATGAATGGATCTCGTGTTGGTTTTCATTATGAGTGTTCTAGTTGTTTGATTGAGTATTCCACAAACACTTGTACGCTTTAACATAATCCTCAAGCAGAATCAGTTGTTGCACTGTGACACAGCTGGCCCTTTGAATTATAGGTACAGTCCATCTGATGGGCTTTCACACTGTTTCCGTCTACCCAATTTCAGGCGCAATGTCTGGGTCAACACAAGGCTATGGTAGAAGACACTTGCCAAAGTTGCTGCACAGTGGAATTGAACCCCAGATGTCATGATTGCAAAGTGAACTTCTTAACCATTCACCCATGCCTATGTGTGTGTGTGTGTGTGTGTGTATGTATGTATACACGTGTGTGTGTGCACAAATTTGTTTTGTATTGTTTTTCCCATGGCTTCATTGGGAAGTGGCTGTAAAATCTGTGTATATGTGTATGTATGTTGATTGTATGTATGTATGTGTGTACATGTAGGGAGTATATATATGTGTGTGTGTGTATGTATGTATATATATGTGTGTGTATGTATGTATATATATATATGTATATATATTTATATATATATATATAAAAACTTGTGTGGACAATCATCACCTTTTTTCAATATATATATATATATATATATATATATATATATATGTCATCCTTTATGTACACGCATGTGTGTGTGTGCACAAATATTTGTTTTGTTCTGTTTCTCCCATGGCTTCATTGGGAAGTAGCTGTAAAATATGTGTATATGTGTATCTATATTGATTGTATGTTTGCATGTGTTAGTATGTATATGTATTTTGCACAAGCACACACACACAGTGACACACATAAATAGCTATATAATGAAAATATAATGATTATATAATAAATGTTTATAATTTCCCACAATCTTTTGCAACAGCAAGTTTGGGCTTTTCAAGTTAATAGTTTTAGTTTCTGAAACAGCAGTGTTTAACAGTCCATTACGTCACTGAGGCTACTTGTGGTATTGATCACAAAAAAACATTCTCACAGTGGATTTTATCCATGGAGAGAAATCTCACAGCGAGACTGCCTATAGGTTTATGTTTACATAAACATATTGTTGGTGCCACGATAAATGCACCGAGTACACTCTTTTAAAGTGGTTGGTGTTAGGAAGGGAATCCAGCCGTAGAAACCAAGCCAAACGAAACATGTGTGAGGCGTGGTCCCCCGACCCGTTAGGAGAGTGGTGACCACAATCGACGCAGGCCGAAATCACCCATCCAACCCATGCCAGCATAGAAAACGGATGTAAAATGATGATGATATTGTATATGTCTTCTTAAATCTTAGTTTTAGTTTTGTTACTGTTACTGTTGTCACAATGAAGCTTATATGTCTGGTGAGGTAGTTGAGATGAGTGGATGCGTGTTGTGTACCAAAAATAAGGAGATGCTTTAGCCAGACTCCTCACAGGTACAAACTAATAAGTACACATTCTTTAGTTTAGGTAAACAACTCTGGTGTTGTTGTGTAGCCCCAGGTCAGCTGTGTTCAAGCTGTCCTATGGCACTCGGGTCATAAGTTGTTTAACCTGGGTCAGTCCTGATTAAACACGGTCAAAGACAGTCCAACTATGACCATTCCGTCTTTTTGTGTATCAAGGAATACCTTTTACAATGTGCCCTTCTTTTTTAAGACAGTAGACTGTGATTTGATGGAATTTGGCTGCTATCTCTAGTAGGTCAAGTGGCCACGTAAAAGTTCCCTTGCTGGCTTGCAGGTAGTTAGTTGAATGATGAGGTGTGACCCAATGATCTGTTCTTCCAGTTATACTATACTTCAGCAGTTGTATGGGGTGAAACTATTTGTAGTTGATAGCTTCTGTTACCTAGGTGACTTGATTAGCAGTGGAGGTGGATGTTCCAAAAGCATAGTAAGCAGAGTAAGTATGGGTTGGAAAAAGTTCAGGGCGCTATTACCTCTGCTGGCAAAAATGGATTTTCATTCCGAGTGAAGGGCAAATTGTATGATACTTGTGTATGAAGTGTGGTGTCGCATAGTAATGAACACTTAATGTGGAAGATGTGTGAAGGTAGGAAAGAAACGAGGTGAGCATACTCCACTGGATGTGCAATGTTAGTGTGCATGACTGACAGAGTACAAAGGAGCTGAAAGAGGAACTGGGTATAAGAAGAATCAGATGTAGTGTGCAAGAGAGAAGACTGCGCTGGTACGGACATGTGATGCATATGGAGGCTGACAGTTGTCCAGTGTGAAGTGATCCAAGTGAAAGGAACCTGTGGAAGAGATAGACTGAGGAAAATATAGGAAGAAATGGTGAAGGTAGATCTCAGGAGGCTAAACTTCACAAAGGAGATGACAAAGGACTGCAACAAGTAGTGAGATGCTGTGCTGGAGAATACCTGTCCAACCCATGCAAGCATGATCATGTTGATGTATGTCATCATCATCATTTTATGTCTGTTTTCCATGCTGGCATGGGTTGGACAGGTGATTTCGGCCTGCGTTGATTGTGAATGGAGTCACCACTCTCCTAGAGGGGTTGGGGGACCACGCCTCACATGTTTCGCTTGGCTTGGTTTCCATGGCTGGATGCCCTTTCTAACACCAACAACTTTACAGAGTGTACTGGGTGTATTTTATCGTGGCACCAACACTAGAGCGGTTGTCATGTCCAAGACGTGACTATAGAGCCCTCTCAACCCTGTATTGTCTCCGAACGATCACCAAACACTTTACAGAGTGCACACACACACATGCATGCATGCGCGGTGGGCCCCCGTACAGTTTCTGTCTACTAATTTTACTCACAAAGCATGGGCTCAGTAGCTGAGCCTACTTGAGATCCCACTGCACTTTTAGGGCACCTATATTTTATATTGGGTACACAGTATAGAGTTCCTACCTACTCCTTTTCTGTATATATCGTATATATTCTATATAAATATCTTACAACTTTATAAAGCATCAGACTAGCTACAACATAGAGCAGTTATCTCATCTATCTGTGTAGACAGGCAGACAGCCTTATCCTATATACAACTTATACTGTTGGGAATTTTACCAGTAGACTTCTATAAAAGACACGAAAGGATGCTGAATCTTGATTCCCAATATTTTTTACTGCTCAGCCATCTTTATGAAGTACGGTAAATAGTGAGAAACCCCTAAACAATACCATATCTGAAATATATTTTTCAAAGAGAAACTATTGTATTTTCTGGATAATGATTTCTGACATAGGCACAAGGTCACAAATTTGAAAGGAGGAGTATAGATGAGTAAATCAACCTCAATACTTGACTGGTACTTAGTTTGTCAAACTCAGAAAAATGAAAGGTAAAATCATTCTTGGTAGGATTTGAGCTCAAAACATAAAGAAGTGTAACTAAATACTGTAAGACATTTAATCTGTTGCTTTACCGATTCTATCATCCACTGCCCCATCTTTTCTGAATAATGGTTTCTAACATAGGCGCAACACCAGAAATCGATAAAATAAGTACAAGACTGAAATCAGTACTGGCATTGATATGATTGATTATAACACTTGATGGTGGTGTCCTCAACATAGGCCGCAGTCCCATGACTGAAACCAGTAAAATAGTAAGAGAATAAAATAAATACACCTTTATATTTTGAAGTGGAATCATCATCATCATCATCATCATCGTTTTACATCCGTTTTCCATGCTGGCATGGGTTGGACGGGTGATTTCGGCCCG
>JAOPJM010526969.1:0-10346 GCA_027124095.1 Muusoctopus leioderma
TATATATATGTGTGTGTAGCTATGTATATATATATATATGTGTGTGTAGCTATGTATATATATATATATGTGTGTGTAGCTATGTATATATATATATATGTGTGTGTAGCTATGTATATATATATATATGTGTGTGTAGCTATGTATATATATATATATGTGTGTGTAGCTATGTATATATATATATATGTGTGTGTGTGTGTGTATGTGTGTCTGTGGTGCGTGTGTGTGTGATTTCAAGTGTGTGGTAACCAATGTGGGGCCAGCATTGTCTGCAAGGCCTCCTGTGTGCTCAGCCTGCGACTGGAGCTTTCTCTGATCAATGCCTCCAGGCACTGCCTCTGTCTGTGGGCCTCCTCTTCGTCGACGCCATGGTTGCTGCTGCTGCTGCTGCTGCTGTTGTTGTTGCCACCGCGACCGTAGTCCCTGCTGCTGCTGCTGCTGCTGCTGCCACCACTGCCCTTGTCACCCCCACGGCGGTTCACCTCGCACACCGATATGATCTCGTTGCATTCCTCGATCTCCAGATTCGGTTGCAGGGAAACACCGCCGCCTACACCACCTCTCCTCCTCCCAGCCACACCACCACCACCGCCGCCGCCGCTGCTACTACTGCCATGACCACCACCACTGGTAGTAATATTAGGGGTGCCACTCGGTGGTGGGGCAGGGTTGATGCGGAACTTGATTTCAATGCTCCGTTCCGTTTCGATGTAAGGCCCGACCAGTCTGTCGTGGGAGTCGTGGTGGGAGTCGTGGTGGGACGGCAGAGGGGGTCTGCTGTCTGCCTTGGTATTGAACTCGGGCGACTTGGAGGAGGAGCCAGGTGGTGTCCGGGGCTGCGACGCGCACCCGGAGGAGTAGGAGGAGGGGGTGGGGGGGGCGATGACGTGCGGTGTTTGTTGTTGTTGTTGTTGTTGTTGTTGTTGGTGACCGAGCCCTGAACTGCCTGATGCCGCCACATCATGTCCCCCCCTCCCTGTGCCGCCGCCGCCGTGACATGTGACCGTTGCCATCGTCGTCAACGGCAGAGACAGCGGAGGAGGCGCAGGTGGCGGCGTTTCCGTTCCGTAGCCGCCGGCCAATGTTTGTCGAGGCGTCGGAGCGTCCATCGTCGTCGTCGTCGTCGTCGTCGGTACCTTTTGATCCGTGTTACCGGGATACACACTTGTTCCGGTGCCCTCGGACACGCTGTATGAGAGTGGGGGTAGTTGTAGTAGCTGTGGGGGTAGTTGTTGTGGGGGTAGTTGTAGTAGCTGTGGGGGTGGGGATAGTTGTTGTGATGGATCAGGTAGAAGTTTGGGTGGTGGTGGTGATAGCGGCAAACAGCAGCTGCTGCTCGACGAAGACGAAGAACTTCGCTCCGGAGCCGTGCCTCCAACGTTCATACGGAATGTTTCTCCAGCCTGCTGGGTTGGAGGATACCATTGAGGGCCCAGCACAGAGATCCCTGTAGCAACCTTCGGCAAAGCGGCGCCATCTGTTGCAATGCCACCGGCAACATCGGTCCCAGTCACGGCACCATCTGTCACATTTCCGAGGCCTCGATCCGAATAACTAACGAGTTTGATGTCTTCGTACAGACCCGAACTGCTTTCTGTGGTGCCACCGTAATACAAGCGGTCTTTGTCCAGCTTGGGGCTCTTAGTTTTGGGATCATACATCAAGGGTTTAGAATATCTTGGCTTGTCTTCAAGTTCTTGTTCTGAAATCACACATATGTCTTCATATATATTATCAGCCTCTTCCGGAATCACTTCGAGGAACGGGTGACGGATTTCTAAAGTCTCGTCCTCGCCCTCATCGTGTATTAGTTTAGACGACTCCCGAAAGCCGACGCTCTTAGTAGGCCCGGCGTTGGCATTCCTGTTTCTTCTGGCCGCTTCATCTGGAGAATCGTAATTGTAAATATCCTCGACTAGAGCCTCCACACTCTTCTCGTTCTCGCCCTCCTCCGGATGATCACAGTCGTACAGGTTCCGGGAATCTATCCCCGGATGAGTCCTCCCCCCCTCCCCCGGAGAAAACGTCGCGGTGTCCGGAGAGCTCAGCCTTAAACCGACATCGCCGGAACGGACTCCCGTGGAACTTGCAAAGTCAAGGGGTGTATTTAATGTAGTTTTCTCCGGAAAGTTCACAGCCACACCACCACCACCACCACCACCACCACCACCATCACCGTTGCCCTTTCCGAGATCAAAATGATCCCTGAAACCTTTTCCCGCTGCTACATAATCCGGGATTGGCATTTGAAAAGCTAAATTTTTCTCGAAAGAGATATCCGATGAAAGTTCTGGAAGAGAAGTCTCGGAAGCCTCCATGGATATATTGCAAATATTGAAATCCTCCTCCCTGGTTCTGTCATCCAGTCTTTTGCCGCCTTGGACAAGTTCTTTAGTAACATAATTCTCATTACCAGACGGTAGCAAATGTCTTTCCTGATGATTGGGGTTCTCGGTGTCGAAATCACTTCTCCCTAAGTTTCTGCTAACCCGAGTGGCATCGAGATTCTGGTAGAAAATCTCTGGTACCTCATAAAATTGTTCTTCTTCCTGCTGCTGTTGTTGTTGTAGTTGTCGTTCTTCTTGTTCGCTATGTAACGATGAACGCTGGTTGATGCTAGGTACCTGAATCTGCTGCTGCTGCTGTTGTTGTTGTTGTTCACTACCTAACAATGAACGCTGGTCGATGCTAGGTACCCGAATCGGCTGCTGTTGTTGCTGTTGTTCACTACCCAACAATAAACGCTGGTTGATACTAGGTACCTGTTGTTCACTACCCAACAATAAACGCTGGTTGATGCTAGGTACCTGTTGTTCACTACTTAACAATGAACGCTGGTTGATATTGGGCAACCAAAGTGGCAGCTGCTGCTGTTGTTGTTCTTCGTGTTCTCGTTGACGAGTCTCGAAAGACTCCGACACAGGTAATCCTTCAAAAGGTACCTGTTGAGAAGCAAAGCCGTACACACCACCACCACCACCACCACCACCACCACCACTGCCGGCAGCGGCGGCTTGAGAACAAGAAACTGGTCGTTCATTTTCATTTTCAAAACCAGATCTGTTACAAGGTGCCTCGGTCAGCATCTGTCCATCATTGCTATCAGGTACCTCAGCCAAGTGTTGAGAGCTGAAACCATGTCCGTTGTCAAGTACCTCTGATGGTACATATTGAATATCACAGCTATATCCATCAGAAGGTACCATAGGAGGTTCATGTTGAATATTAAAGCTATGTTGATCAGAGGGTACCCCAAAAGGTACATGTTCAGTATTAAGACTAGACTGGACGCAAGATATGTCAGTTGGTACTCGCTGCATGTCCAGTTTAGACTCATCACAAGTCTGATATTGCTGTTGTTGTTGTTGACCACATATGTCATTGGAAGGTACCTCAGATTGTTGTTGTTGACCATATATGTCATTGGAAGGTACCTCAGATTGTTGTGGTTGACTATATATGTCAGTGTAAGGTACCTCAGATTGTTGTGGTTGACTATATATGTCATTGGAAGGTACCTCAGATTGTTGTTGTTGACCATATATGTCATTGGAAGGTACCTTAGATTGTTGTTGTTGTTGACCATATATATCAGTGGGAGGTACCTCACTTTGCTGACATTGTTGTTGTTGATAACATATGTCATCAACAGGTACCTCAGATTGCTGATATTGTTGTTGTTGACCATATATATCATTGGAAGGTACCTCAATTTGTTGTTGTTGTTCTTGACTATATATGTCACTGGAAGGTACCTCAGTTTGCTGATATTGTTGTTGTTGACCATATATGTCACTGGAAGGTACCCCAGTTTGCTCATATTGTTGCTGTTGACCATATATGTCACTGGAAGGTACCTCAGACTGCCGGTATTGTTGTTGTTGTTGACCATATATGCCACTGGAAGGTACCTCAGACTGCTGTTGCTGTTGTTGACCATATATGTAACTGGAAGGTACCTCAGACTGCTGTTGCTGTTGTTGACCATATATGTCACTGGAAGGTACCCCAGTTTGCTCGTATTGTTGCTGTTGACCATATATGTCACTGGAAGGTACCTCAGACTGCTGTTGCTGTTGTTGACCATATATGTCACTGGAAGGTACCTCAGATTGCTGATATTGTTGTTGTTGTTGACCATATATGTCACTGGAAGGTACCTCAGACTGCTGATACTGTTGTTGACCATATATGTCACTGGAAGGTACCTCAGACTGCTGTTGTTGTTGTTGACCATATATGTCACTGGAAGGTACCCCAGTTTGCTCGTATGGTTGCTGTTGACCATATATGTCACTGGAAGGTACCTCAGACTGCTGGTATTGTTGTTGTTGTTCTTGACTATATATATCATTGGAAGGTACCTCAGATTGTTGTTGCTGTTGATCATATATATCATTGGAAGGTACCTCAGATTGTTGTTGTTGTTGCTGTTGAGTATATACATCACTGAAAGGTACCTCAGATTGTTGTTGTTGTTGCTGTTGAGTATATACATCACTGAAAGGTACCTCGGATCGTTGTTCCTGACCACCTATGTCAGTGTAAGGTACCTCAGATTGTTGTTGTTGTTGCTGTTGAGTATATACATCACTGAAAGGTACCTCGGATCGTTGTCCCTGACCACCTATGTCAGTGTAAGGTACCTCAGATTGTTGTTGTTGTTGTTGTTGCTGTTGCTGCTCCCCATGTACGTCATTGTCGTCGTCAGGTACCTTGAGGGACCGTCGTCGATCTTTACGGGACCGATGATCGAGGACATAGCTATCGATACGGGGCTCGTCTTGTTCATCCCGCTGTTGCTGCTGCTGCTGTTGCTGCTGCTGCTGCTGCTGTTGTTGTTGTTGCTGCTGCACGCTGTCGTCGGAATCGCACTCGTCAATAAACGGTATATCGCCGCTGGAGTCGTCTCCATTAGCAACAGCAATTCCACCACCACCACCATCATCATCATCATCATCGGCGGCGTCAGTGGTGGTGGTGGCAATCTCCGGAACCAAAAGCAGTCTCGGAGTATTCCGCATGTCCGACGACCTCGATGTCCGAGACACGTGATCGCGATCCACCTCCTCCTCCTCCTCCTCCGTATTCGTCGTCGACGGCAACGGTGACGACGGTGACGACGTCGTCGTTGAGATTTTCTCGAATATTTCGCTGCGACCTTTCCGCAGCTTTTCGTTGCCGGGCAATAACAGCAGCGTCGTTGTCGATGACGACGACGACGGCGATGATGAATGTAGCGGCAACGATGATGTTGTCGATGGTAATGACAATGGTGTCGACATGGGGGTGAGTGGCGAAGCAGAAGCCTTCGATACTGTAACGTCGTCACCGTCATCATAGCGTTTCGCTGTTACTGCTTCTTCGACAGCAGCAGCAACAGAAGCAGCAGCAACGGTGGCGCCATCTTCAGCGGTGTCGTCGGTGGTTACCGTTCGAATCAGCGGAAGCTCCAACGGAACGTCAATCGTTCTCACGGTCCCAGGGACTCCGGAATGAAGAGCGTTCGCTGACGATGTCGAGAGTGGCGACTGTGTTGATGTTGATGGCGGCGTCGCTATCGGTGTTATGCTGTCGGCAGGAGTTAAGCCCCTTGTTTCCGCTACTACTACTACTGCTGCCGTCGCTAACGACGACGCCGGTCCCGAGGAGGAAGATGCTACTACTGATATTTCCCCTTCAGTTTCTCTTCTATTTTCCGCCTCCCCCTTCTCCTTCTCCTCTTCTTCTGCTCGTGATGCAATTCCGACACTTCCTACTCCCCCCTCCGCCGCCACAACTGCCATGGCTGCTGCTACTTCAACCGTCGTCCCGTGTCCGACGGGAAACGTCCCATCGACGGCGCCGTCGCCATCGAGTGTCTGAGGAGGGTGTCCACCGTCAACGGGGCACATCGGGTCCACGTCCGCGATGCTGTCCTTCGGAACCATTTCGATGATTTCCGTCACCGTCGTCGTCGACGGTGACGAAGGTGACGCCTCCATTACTGCTGCTGCCATTGTTACTGCCGCTGTTGTCGGCGTTATCGCAGTGAAGTCGGCAGCACTGCACTCCTCCTCCTCCTCCTCCTCCGGCACGGAGTCGCCACTGTAGTGGACCTCCACCGTGAAGAGGTCGCCCCTGCTCGAGGTCGCTAACGCGTCGCCGCCGCCGCCCCAACCCCCGCCGCCATGGCACGGTTCGAAGCCGACATCGAAAGTGCGTCTCGGAAGCGTGTCGTACTCGTGGTGACTCTGCTCCCCGCCGCCGCCGCCGCCGCTGCAGGCATCGGCTGCTGCTGCTGCTGCTGCTGCCATGGAGACGACGCTACTGCTGCTGCTCCCCCGGCACGCACGTCTTTCCAGTTGTTGCGGCGGCTGCAGCTGCAGTGTTTCGGCGTCGTAGAAACTCCGACTAAAATCCCCATCGCCGCCGCCGCTGCCACCACAACAAATACAACTCCCACCACCACCACCACCACCACCACCACTTCCTCCACAACAGCTACATCCACCACCACCACCACCACCACCACCGCCACCGCCACCAGTGGCTCCCTCCTCCTCCACACCGCCGCCCAGGTTTTCATTATTCTCACTCCCCCCCGCCCCCCCCGTGCAATGGTACTCCCAGTAGATGTTGCTCTCCGGCTGTCCGGAACAACCCTGAGGCGACGGAGCGGCCACGGTGATGGGGACGAGTTGGCCCCTTTCCACGAATGCCTTTTGCAAGACCATCCGATGGGCGTGACCCTTGTTGTTGTTGTTGTTGTTGTTGTTGCTGATATAGCCCTCGCCTCCACCGCCACCGGTGTTGTTGTTGTTGTCATTGTTGTTGTTGTTAATGTAAGCGTTGACGTAATAGTCATAACCGTCGTTGTTGTTGTTGTTGTTGTTCCCGTTGTCGCCGTCGGCAACCAACTGGAACGGGTTCGTCGTAGAAGGAGGGGGAGGAGGGACGCCGACGAACAACGCCGCGTTGCTACCACCACCACCACCACCACCTCCTCCCCCTCCCATCTCCTCCTCCTGGGCGGCGGCGGCGGCGCCACTCATTTCGATCGACGCCATCGCGGGTTTCCTCCTCGGGCCGGACGACCCTACCCCCGCCACCGCCACCGTCACCGTCGCCACATCGTCGTCGGGGGCGCTGCTGCGACGACGGTGGGAAGAAGAAGTGCCACTGGTTTTTTTCGACGAACTGCGCCACGCCGAACGCCAGCTCTTCCTCCTCTTCTTTTTGCCGTTGCCGGTGGCGACGGCAGTGGTGTCGTCGTTGTCGTTGGAAACGGAAGTCTCCGTCGCAGTCCGGGACAGCGTCGCAGGATCTGACTGCGATGCGGGATCCGCTGGTGGTTTCGCAGGATGATCCACCGGTGGGGCGAGGCACTCGTCGTCGTCATTGTCCCCTTTCTCTTTATTCTTCTTGTTCTTCTTCTTCTTCTTCTTTGACATGCGCATCGAACAGCAGCCGGTCAGTCGCCTCAGACATCTGGGCAACGCCGAGGTGGACGTGGACGGCGACCTGATGCTGTTGGTATCGACAACGGTGGCGGCAGTGGGAGGAGGAGAAGAAAGGGGAGGCGATTCAGCCAGAGGAAGGGGAGGAGGAGGGGTAGTAGTAGTAGTAGGAGGAGGGGTAGGGGGGGATGCTGAGAATATAGAAGAGGGTGCAACAGTAGGCCGCCGGTCCTTCATCGGATACGATGGCGTCGGGTCCGAACCCAAACCTGGGTCCGACCCTCCCACTCCTCCCCCGTCGTCTGTTCCGATCGCTTCGATACTTGGCGGCGGTGAAGGAGGATGGGGGCTGCTGATGCTGCTGAGGCTGCTGCTACCGTTGGCTATGGGCTGGAAACCCACCACCCCCACCGCCGCCGGGGCCGGGGCCGGGCTTCGACTCATCGGGCTGACCGTCTCCAAGCAGACCGGCGGCGTCACCGAGGCGGAACTCGCGGCACCGCCGCTGCTGCTCCCCCCCACCGCGGCTGCGGATCCCGTGTGCCGACAGACGGGGACCACGAATATCCGGCCGGTCCGGTTGCTGGGCGGCGTCTGCAGGATCTTCGGTGGCAGGTATATCTCGTCCCGGTGGTGCGGTGGGGTCGAATCAAATACCCCCGCCACCCCCGCGGCTTCGTCGTAGTAGTTCTCCTCCCCCTCCTCTCCCCCTACTCCTCCCACTTCGGTCGGTTCCAGTGATTTCCTTCCGACATCGCTGCTGTTGTCACCGACAATGCTGCTGTTGTTGCTGCTGCTGTTGCCGCTGTTGTATCGGTGGTGGTGGTCATAAGTTGGACCCGTTCGGAAGCTCTCGTCGAAAGACCCGGATATCACGGTGATCTCGTTGCTCAGCGTCGTCGACGACGACGCCGCCGCCGCTCCCCCCCGCCGCCGCGATCGGGGGACTCGAAATACTCTCAAGGGGGTGCCACTGGCCCCACAGGAAACGGTAGACTCGTCGTTGTCCGCGAACCCGGCGACGACGACGCTTCCGAGGGAATCCGGATTCTTCTGGATACTCACGTCGACTTTCCTCGCTGTCGTCAACAACCCCTCGCCCCCCTCGCCCTCCTCAATATTCGCCGTCACGCTCTCACCTATTCTTTTTGCTGCTGCAGAGGAGGAGGAGGAGGAGGAGGACGGCCCCGTTTCCAGATACACGTCCGGTTCACTTTCCACACTTATAGTTCCCGGACCCTTTTTTCCCACATACACACTGGATCTGGCTTCCGGACATACATCCAGACATCCGACTCCCACATCTACCACGGGTTTCACTTCTTTGCCTCCGACAGGAGGACTGATTTCCGGACTTACAGCAGGCTTGTTCTGCACAACACTGACCCCGGTTATATCATTTACCACACTGACCCCGGGTATATCTTTTACCACACTGACCCCGGGTATATCTTTTACCACACTGACCCCGGGTATATCTTCCGCACTGACGACTGGGTCAGTTTCCACACTTTTATCTACTTTACTTATATTTTCCGGCGCCCTCTCCTCTTCCACCTTTCCAGGAACTTCCTCCGGTTTCTTCTCCTCCGGACTCGCATCTATTTTCTCCTCCTTATATGCTGCATCTTGTCGTCCGGTGTTTGTTCCATGCGACGATTCCTCTCCCTCGGCCTTTTCCCTTTCCTTGCTGCTGTCCTCCTGCTTTCGTTTACCTTCTTCTTCTTCTTCTTCTTCTCCTCCTCCTCCTTCTTCTTCTTCGCCGTCGCAGTTGTCTCCCTTTGCTGCTGTTTCAGCCGCCCCCTTCACGAGCGTCTCTTCGGCAAAAAAGTCTCCGGGGTCCGTCCCGACTTTTGCATCCCTCGTCTTTGTTTTCGTCTTTTCCCCGGTATTTCGTGCATCGTCCTCTGCATCAACATCGTCCTCTGCGTCAACATCATCTCCTCCGTTGTTCACCGACGACGCGCTCTCGTCGTCGGTTCCGTGCATCGTCTCCTCCAGCAGAAGCGGCAGGCTCAGCGCCTTGCAGACCCGGTTGCACGAATGCGTCGCGAAGAAACTCTTTATGCTCGTGCGCCCTCTGTCGGTCGGCCCCCATTGCTTGTCTGCCGAGTGCACAATCGGGTTGGTCAGCTTGAACTCGTTGTCGTGGGCGATGCCCTGCAGCCCGCAGACCAGAGTGTCGCGAGTTTCGCAGGCTGTGAAGTGGCTGAAGGCCTGCAAGATGTAGGCGCTCTCGGCGCCCTTCAGCGGGCTGTTGCGATAGAACTTGCGGAAGCCGTGCTTCAGGTAGGGTTCCACGATCACGCAGTCGTCCGTGTCGATGGCTTTGATGTCAGAGCACCAGTAGAGGCACCCGGTGCAGGTGGAGACGGTGTCGAGGTGCGCCAGGACAGGGATCAAGAACTCCACTTTGTATTGGCCCTTCAGCTCGCTGGTGAATTTCTCGGCTAGGGAGTTCGCAACGTTCGCCTTCGCCAGGTACTGGTCCCAGTCTGAGGGTTCGGCAACGAACTTCCGGAACATCTTGACGGCGCAGTACTCCCCCGACCTGGGGCCGTCGCCATTCAGTCTCCCCTTGAACACGTACATGTTGCCCCCTTCTTTCACCGGCTTGTATTCAAACTCTGCCCAGTACCGGTGGTTGTTTGGGTCCGTGGTGGACAGCAGGGTCCTGTTGGAAAACTGTACCGCCATTGGGTAGCTAGATAGACAGACAGGCAGGTAGGTAGGTAGGGCAGGTAGGTAGGTAGGTAGGGTAGGTAGGTAGGTGGGTGGGTAGGTAGGTAGGTAGGTAGGTAGGTAGGTAGGTAGATAGATAGGTAGGTAGATAGGTAGATAGATAGATAGGTAGGTAGGTAGGTAGGTAGGTAGGTAGGTAGGTAGGTAGGTAGGTAGGTAGGT
>JAOPJM010527006.1:0-10344 GCA_027124095.1 Muusoctopus leioderma
TGTGAGGCCTAGCATTCTGAGGTCAGTCTTCACCACTTCATCCCATGTCTTCCTGGGCCTTCCTCTTCCACAGGTTCATATATATATATATAGTGTGTGTGTGTGTGTATATATATATATATATATATATGTGTTGTGTGTATATATATATATATATATTTGTATATGTGTGAGTTGAAAAAGCCATCAGCATTGCAGAGATTATTGTTATTAATATTATTATTTTTTTCTAAATAAATGACATTCCTTTTAATCTATCAATATTTTAGGCCCACAGCACCTAGGCATAACAAAACAGGAATTAACAGAAAGTTGAAACGAGTTTCAAATCCATTTTGGTAAGGGTTGTCATACGGTCAACCTCGACCAAAATGTATTTGAGGCTTGTTTCAACTCTTAATTGCTGTTTTGTCATGTCTAGAGGCTGTGAGCCTGAAATATTAAGAGATATTATGAGATAATATGAATGCTATTTATTTTAAATAAATTAAAAAAAATATTAATAATCTCTGCATTGATGGTGGCTTCTTCAACTCAATTCTCAAAACACAATGCTTCTTAATACTTTTTCTCAAAACCCCCAAAATATCAATATATATATATATATATGAGTTGGTATCAAAACGTTCCTGGACCAAAGCTAAAAAGAGTTCCAGTACTCCAGTAAGTAATGTATTTCATATTTATATTTTGGCACCATCCCCATAGAAATAGTCCCCTTGGAAACATACGCAGTGATCTCAGTGTGTCTTCCATGTCTCAAAAGTACTGCAGTAGTCCTCTTCCTGAAGACTATCCAACACCATCTCCAATTCCATTTAAATTTAAATTTCATCTACTTTCTCAAAGCATCCCCCCTTTCATTTTGGGAAAAACACTGTGAAGTCATAGGGGAATAGATCAGTTGAGTACAGAGATTGTGAACAACTGCCATTTTGTTCTTTGTCAAAAACTGTTCAGGTTTTTCATGAGAATCTCCTGACACACTCCATAACTAATTCCAATCATGTGAGAGAGCTGATGGATTGTTTAGCAACAGTCCTCATGAATGAGTTCAGGAATTTTTTCCACATTTTCTGGCATTTTGCTAGTGATTGGTCACCCTGAATACTCATCATCTTGAACTAATACTCAACTGGCATTGAAATACATGCCACTCAAAAACCTGTATTTGTCCTAAAGAATCTTTGCCAAAAGCTTGATGAAGCATTTCAGGGGTTTTTGTAGTAGATTTACCAAACTTCATGCAAAATTTGATGCAGGCATCTTGCCCAAATTTGTCAGCCATTGTAAAAATTGCAGAGCAATGTTACAAAATCTAGTGTAATAATTGAACACGAATAGATAGCATGAAGCCTATTTGTAGACTGATGCAGTAGGCTGGCTACCAATGATCATCAGCTGTGCTCACATTTCTATTGAACAATACAATAACAGCACATGCAGTCCGGAAACTTTCTAATAACACCTCGTTTATATATACTTATATATAGGTGGAGATGTGTGTTTAAGAATTTTGCCTCACAACCATGTTGTTGTGGCGTCAATCCAATTATGCTATACCTTGGGCAAGTGCCTTATACTGTAGCCATAGGTCAACCATTATCTTGTGAGTGAAATTTGGTAGACAGAAACTGTGCAGAAGCCCGTAGTGTGTATATATATATATATATATATATATTTGTTTATATCAGTGTGGGGCAAAAACCAGTACATTCAAACAGAAATGTCCTGTGGTATTCATGTTCAACTGAGTTAAGTCTCTTTACACCAATGTTCACTTTGTATTCTGTATCTTACAATAATGATGAAATAAGTAACAGACAAAATACTGGGGTCAATATTATCAGCTAAAAAACCCTTAAAGGCCGTTCCCTAGCATATCGCAATCCAATGAGTGAAACCAGTAAAAGAAGAATGGGTACAGACATACTGCACGGTGGTACCTTGGACAAGTGTCTTCTACCATAGCCGCAAGTTGACTAAAGCTTTGTGAGTGAAATTTAGTTGACGGAAACTGTGCAGAAGACCATCAGATAAATATATATGTATATCAGTGAATGATGGCAGAATGAGTGTGTTGAACAAAAATACAATACTCTCAAATGGTTCCTTGACACACAAAAGTAACTAAGATTACCTGGTATAAATAGAAGAAAGCATAGCATATTAATTGATCATCAGTGCGTAGAAACCCATAATGAATTATGCCAGTCTCTCCCCACCCCTCTACCAGTTTCCCTTACAACAACCTTAGAAATACTAAACTAGAAAACCACCCAATCCATGTGATGTGCACAATTCATAGTTGTTAACCATCATAATCCAAACAGCTCCTGTAACTGTATAATAAATCCACCACGAGCATCCAGACACATTAACATGAAACTAGAACAATTCTACAACACTAGATTAAATCGGAAGTGGTAATATTTTTTCTTATAAACAAAACACACACCTCAAAATAACAAGAATATATATTGTTATGTTGGACTCTAACTGAGTGCTGGCAGATAACTACTTCTTTGAAAGTTCGAGGAATGAAGACTATTATATCTCAAACCAAGCTAACTTGACCATTTCCACTGCAGCTACTACCAGATTCTTCAATCATATAGAAACCGGATAAAATAATAGAACTGTGGCATACCCTGACTTCTGTTCCACTGCTTCTCCACAGAGCTCAGCACTGCAAGGAAGAGAGTCTTCAGCATAGTCTCAGAACAGACTGAAGTTTGGCATAGCAAGAATGCAGAATCTGTAGTCAGTTCTTCTCCACTAAATATTTGATTGACTACCTCTGTGTCATAGGTGTGTATACGCAATCTGAGCAGTCCAAAGCTACACAGCTAGAATTTAAAAATCAAAGATTCAGTAGTTTTTTTCTTTGAAAAATTGTCAATAAAATATATTTATGTATTAAATAAAAGCTATGTATATAAAACACTATTGTTTGTTTCTATGTTGGTGTGCAACACTTCTTGCACATGTACTATCCTATAATTTTATACAGCAAAAGAGGCATGAAGCTTAAGAGAAATAATTCTTACATTTTTTTTTAACAGCCAAGAATTATTTTTATGAACTTAAACCAGTAAATATAGTAATATAAAATATGATAATTTAATATATATATATACAAATTTTATAATTGTTCAATTTAAAAAAAACTATTGCATTTTATCTTTCCCCCGTAACTTTGACATTTGTCAGCATGATGGGAAACAACTCAAATGAAGCAGTCCAAGCCCAGAAGAAAATGAAAAAGAAATAGAGGGGAATTTTATAACTCTAAGAAACATTTCTATAATGGTATCTTTGTCAGAGGGGCATTCCCCACATCAATACCTATTAGGGTACTGGGAAGCATGAGAGTATTCTCTGCCATTAGAGTATTCCAAATTTTGCTTACTTGAGAATTAGTGGATTAAGTTTAAATTCTTAATTTTAAATTGGTCATTCAAGGAATTCTTAATTTTAAATTGGTCATTCAAGGAATTCTTAATTTTAATTGGTCATTCAAGGAAAGTTTTTAACAAGTTTTAAGCATACTATTTTTTTTAAAATATATAGCCAGTATTTTAAGAACAGGATGCAGTATATTGAGAGCTGTTTAAAGTTAAAGGGTAATCATAATAGATTACGAAAAAAAAACAGACAGCAGTTTTTCCTTTCCTCCCTCTGTGACATTAGGTATCAAGCACATATTGTTAAGTGGAGGCTAATATACTTAATGTAGTGAGCCAAAAAGAAATGTCTAATTAAAATTACACCCGTAGGGAAGAGAAAAGTTATTAGCTTTAATTATTTATTAATTCTGGTCTAGGAAGGGCATGGGAGACAACTCCAAAATCCAATCCAAATTAATGTTGAATGGGAGCATTAAGTAAAGAGTAAGTTTGATCTTTGGCAAGTATGATGACGACTCTGGACATGTTTCTGTCTCAGCAAAACACAGTCTTACCAGTATTTACCTGATCTTAGGTAACTGAAAGATATAAAGATTTTAAGTGGGTAAAATATTGACTGATTTAACAACTTAAAATATAGTTAAGTGGTGCTAGCATACTTAATGCAGTGAGCCTATTGTACATTTGTAATTCATTATTAGACACCACCTGTATTACTATGCTTCTGTAACACACAAGATAAATAAATCTAAGAGAGTTAATTCATCAAAAATTTTAACAGTCAAGTTATTTTTCTTGAACCAAATGAGCTGAATAATATAGTTCTCTAAAAAACAACAACATAGAATGCAATAATCTTTATCAATCTTTTCTTCTTAATTTGTGGCTGCTTTGTGCCTAAAAAAAAATAATGAATTTAAAATAGGTAATATAATTCTATATTTGATTTCCACTCTATAACTTGCACATTCTGTTGCAGCAACAGTGAGAAAATACTGGTTTAACAGGGTAAATGCAGAGGCAGATCAAGCAAAAGTTATTTCATAAATATAAGAAAAAATCATGAAATGAATATGTCTGTAATAAATTTCTTACATTAGCACAAGGAACCATAAGTAGGTGATAAAATATATATAAAGTTACCTGTGTGTTTAATGACATTTAAAGTCCTGTATGTGTACATAAAATTAGGTATGTATGAAATGAAATAAAATAAAATAAAAAATAAATAAAAACAGTACATATATATATAATTAAAAAAAAGTTCTCTTTCCAGCAAAGTGTTTTGCTCGAAACATCAGGATTTTCATTGCCCAACAAAATACAAACTTATCTGAATTTATGTACTTTTTTACATACAGTAAGACTTATTAAATGGCAGCCATTTTTATTACCCATTCTATACTGAAGAAGACTAAAACATTTTTATGAGAAAAAAAAACAATTTAAAAATTCTGTAAAAATATATCTGAATCTCAATAGACAAAAAACAGTTTTAATATACATTATTGAAGACATCCTCCTTGTCTTTTTTCTCGCATAAAAATGGTGGTACAATAATAGACCAGTCCAGTCAAGGTTAACACATGTTCAAGAGTAACAAATAGAAAATGCTATTTGTAAAAGATATACAAGCCAACTGTTGTCAAATGTTATGTTCAACATTTTTGGTAAAGAAACAGTTTGAGGTACTATTGGTACTATTTGCACCTGAGTAGTAAACAGCAGATTGGCTTACTGTTTAATGCTGTCACATTCTTAACGATTTCATTACTATATTTCTGATGAAATATACTGCCTATATTGTTTAATTAATTTTAGAAATAATAAAGAATTCAGAGGGATTTAATAAAATAACTAACTTTGTCATTATTAAGCTGCTGTTTGGAACATAACAAAATATTCTTATATAAAATTATGATGGACAGTTTAAATTTAAATATGAATATCTTAAAACAGGCGATTTTGAATCAGGGAACTAGAGGCAGATTTAAGCGGTTAGGTAGCAAAAGGGTTTTAGGGTGAATGTCATAAATTCAAAGTAAGCTTCTGCTGAAGTAAGTCTATGACCCAGGTTTCTATACCTGGTTGTACACATCTGACTTCACATATATCGCTAATCCCCTTAAAATGTCCTGAATGTTGTAGAATCTCATTTCTCATTAGCTACAAATTAAAGAGACCCAGTACATGTATGCAAAATTAATGTATATTTTTCTTTTTTAGACACCCATGAATGGTTTCTTTGTGAAGCACATTTTTACAGTTGGGTGCCCTTGTTATCACTAACCACTCAGCTAGGACTGCAGCTTGTTTGTTTGTTTTTTAAGTCAGGTGGCACATTTTAAGGTGGCAAATTGGCAGAGTCATGAGAGAGTTGGATAGAATACTTAGTGGTATTTGTTCCACCTCACTGTGCTCCGAGTTCAAATCCTGCCATGGTCAACTTTGCCTTTCATCCTTTCGGAGTTCATAAATGAAGTACCAGTCTACTAGAGTGGTGAACTGGTGAAATCGTCTGAGCATCGGATGAGATGCCTTGCCATATTTGTTCTGGTTCTGGTTCTGGTTCTGAGTTTGAATTCTGCTGTGGTCTACTTGGCTGGTTGACTTAATCCGTTGCCCAGTTTAACACCACCACCACCTGGCCTTTGGGTACCTTTAGCAGAGTCCACTGTGTTGTAAGCATTCAGGCCAGGTCTCCAGTCTGAGGATACCTCCCTCCCTCCCTCCCTCCCTCCCACCAGTCTCAGAGACCTTGAAAAAGGGCAATGGGCACTGCCTTCCCTCCTGACTAACCTATAAAAAAAGGTAAATTGGAACAAACAGAATTTCATGCCTTGCAGATCTATCTGTTATCCACTTAACACTATGTAAACTAGATTTAAGTACTAACTCTGTGAATCCATGTGATTCATAAAGAATTAACTTTTTCCCTGGTTTCAAACAATTAAATATAACAATAAAAACAAAAGCATCGTTTTTTTATAAACTCTAACTATTTCACCCACTTGTAGTGATTTATTGTTGTTTTTGTTACTGTTGCTGCTATTGTTGTTATTTGACCCCCAGGTCAGCCAGGATCAAGCAGAAAATACTTAAACAGATATAATAAAGAGTAAATTGTCGTTTAAATTGAATCATCACTGTTTCCTGTGGTTGTTTTAGCATCAGACCAACACTTATCTCACAGACCTATAATCAAAGATATTCCAGCCATGACCATCCCCCTCTTTTAGTTCAGACATGGTGTAATTGTGACTATATGTGTTCTTCCTTTCTTAAGATGGTAGTGTGTGATTTTAAGGAGATTTGTCTGCTATTTCTAGCTATCCTTATTATGGGGGACATTGCCCTTAGATTAAGAATTAAACAGATGTTATCCTTATTTTATGGACCATGTATTTTTAGGATCACAATTATAAAGACCACCTTTCTAAACATGTGTTAGGGAGTTTGTTGAGAGAGATCTGGCAGCTACATTTACCATGTTGAGCAGAGAGATGTAGAGATTCAACAATAAACAACAGCAACATCAACTATCAAAAAAAATGACAAGGGAGAACAACAACAAGGACTTGTCGGAGGACATTTTGACTGATACACTGAGCCAGTGGAGTGACTATGCAGAAGTTTCCTATCAGAGCAGCTGCAACAACATATAGGAACAATGGCAACAACAACAACAGTAATTGCTTGACCTGCTAGAAATAGCAGCTAAATTTCTCTCAAATTACACACTACTGTCTAAAATGAAGGACACATTGAACTCTGTAGTACCTGATATACAAAAGAGACAGAATGATCATGGCTAAAATGTTTTTGATCATAGGTCAGCTCAGTCATGGCTGACCTGGGGCTAAACAACAACAACAATAATGATTTGTTGAAGGAGGAGACTGGCTGCTATATTGTACAGCTGGAGTGACTGACTGTTGGGGAAGTTATATTAGTGGGTTGTAAATAACATTGTTTAATTATATCCTACAGCTTGTACAGAACCATTAATTAAAGCAAAATGTGTTGCCTCATTATCATGAATAAATAAACGAGATTAGAAAACATAAAAGAAACCGAGATATAATTGAAGCCAAATATATAAATAAAATGAACGAAAGACTAGCTCTGTGTATTAGGTATTTCAGGTAGGAATGGAAGCCCTGTAATCAACATGGCATAGTAATTACTACAGTTTGGCTGTCTAGGAAAAAGTTATACTAAAAAAAAGCATGTCAATATTTTAGACTACCTATTGAATAGCCAATGACAAAGCCTCTATATGGTTGCTCACTTTGACCTACTAGAAATATCAGTCAAATCTCCCTTAAATCACACCTTATTGTCTTAAAAAAGGAAGGACACCATGGATAATCATTTCTAACATTGGCAGAAGGTCGGAAATTTTGTTGGGAGGGTTAAGCCGATTAAATCGACCCCAGTACTTAACTGGTACTTTGTTTATCAACCCCGGAAGGATGAAAGGCAAAGTTTACTTTGCTGGGACACCGTGGATAATGTAGCCTTAAATAAACTATGAATAAAAGGAAAGAGTGGATGGTCATGGCTGGAACACCTTTTTTTATTATAGGGTCTACTTGATCAGGGCTGACCTGGGGCTAAACAACATATCTCAATTGCTAATGTCAGAGGAAGAATAATGATATAAAATCAGTAATAATATAAATTTGTTTTATTTCTTATTCCCTCACCTTTTCGCCTTTATTTAAAAAATTTTCCTCTAATTTCCATATACCTCAAAACATTTGAAAATTTTTGTTTGCTATTTATCAAAATATCTGATATTTTCTAGTTATTCAATTGAAATTTTGCTTTTTATCTAAATATCTTTTTAAAATGTGTCTGTTTATTCAATAATATAAAAAATAAGTATTTTTTTTTATTATCCAAATAATTTTAATTAAATTAAATGTGTTGTTGGTTAACTTAGGATTGAACAGTGAATACGTGTTAACATTTTAAACAAAGCAAAATAGCCTGATATAAAGTATGCATATGAGAGTATATATATATGGTCAGGTTCACTATGTTAACAAATATAATTTCATTCAAAATTTTTAGAGATTAGCAAACCTGTGCACTTTTAGAATCATTGGAGCATGGAGAATTCGAAAATTAATGTTGGCATTTGCACAGACACCTGCATGGCCACCATTTTTGATTTTCAAAATGACCACCATAAAATACATATTTTGCATTATCTTCTAGTCAATCTAGAAACTTAATTAAGTATGATAATACCACGTTTTCTGGGTCAAGGAATCCAATAAAGGCCTCCGAAAAGTAACAAACAAAGGTAATTGAAAACCATTGTCTTTATATTTGTGATATAACTGTATTACATAATACATGTTGCAAGACCTTTGAAGTTATAAGTATAGGTTTATAAAGCAAGAAAGCAGCTGTGTTCATTATCAGGTTGAACTATAAGTTCTATACACAGGATCTACTAGATCTATATCATTCAGGAATATACTTTTACAGTTCTTTATCACTGTCCTCAGTGTCATTTTCAGCATTACTGTCTGTGTCATTTTCGCAGTCACCTCAACACAAACAAAGCTCTGTACAAGCCAATTTGTGTCTCTTACATAAACACCTCTGGGTTATGCAATGGGCTTTACACTGACATATGACCAACTCTACTATGGCCTGTGGTGTAGGTGGAACCTTCGTAGTAGTATGTAGTATCTCACCATAGGCATTCGGATAATAGCCATGCTTGAGTGGGTTGAACAGATCACATCACAGTGGCTTGGCACTACACCCTATTCTGTATGTGCACACGTTCAATGTACCCCTCAAGGGCACCAACTGTAGGAGGCAATTTGCTGCTTTCTGATAGATGTTTACAAAACAGATGCCACCTTAGGTCAGGAATACTTGTTATATGGATACCCTTTTGGTAGCACATTAAGAATACAAATTTGGCCAATGCATCCTTCACCTCCTGTGTTAGGTCACCTTTTTTTGTCAGTTTCATCAGTACTGAGATGATGTCCCTGTAAACCTTCATGTACTGTTGAAACCATTTGGTTTTGCCTACTCCAGAGAATTTTTCAACAAGACAATGAACTATGCAAATCTGGTCTAAAAAAATTTAACTATGTCCGTGAGACATATTTTTAGTTCATAAACAAATAGAGTCATGAACATTTGTTTTCTTGATATACTCACCCTCCCATCCCCACCACCAGTTTCCTTAAAGCTTATTGGAATATGATCCCATAGTAGCTAAACACTATAGCACCATGGTGAAAGCCTCAATTTCAGAACTATGCCAAAAAAAAAAAAGGAACAAACGAATGCAAGAATGGTAAAGAGAACTCTATAGTCTTGCTGCAGACAACCTCTCTAGTGCCGGAGCCATGATAAAATACACCCAGTTCACACTGTAAAGAGGAGGATGTTTGGTAGGGCATCCAGCCATAAAAACAGGCAACAAATAACATGACATATACAACAATGCAATTGGTTGAGTTCTCTCTGTTGCTGTGTGTGCCAGATGACAAGGGCTGGATGAGTGGTGAGACCTGTCTAGCCCATGCCAGCATGAAAAAACAGACATAGAATGATGAAGATGATGATGATGTTGATGATATATATTCTTTGAATGACCTGAGAGAATCATATGAAATGTCACCTCTATTTGCAGTCAAGATATAGGAAAGCATAATTGATAATTGTAAGTTGTAAAGAATCCACTTTCTGAGGGCACACAACTACACTAGGATACAAAAACGACTATTTCAGAATGTAGAAAAAAACTGCTTGCTGTACATATACATATATATATATATATCATCATCATCATCGTTTTACGTCCGTTTTCCATGCTGGCATATATATATATATCATCGCTTTTTACGTCCGTTTTTCCATGCTAGCATGGGTTGGACGGTGAGAGAAATTTTTG
>JAOPJM010527016.1:0-10342 GCA_027124095.1 Muusoctopus leioderma
AGAGAGGGGTAAAAAACAAAAAAACAACAACAACAATAGACAACAGTAAATTTTAAAAAGTTATTAGAGTTGACGCTTGGAGAAGAGGAAGATAGTGTTCGGCGCTTCGGACTTTGTCCTTCGGCAATATATATATATCAAAAGATACTCACAAGAAAATAGCAAAGATATAAAAACAAAATTATGCAAAATGAAAAATATAAATGTTATATATAATTTAAATGTTAATGGTACTTCTGAATCATCCTATATATTGAGCACTCTTAGTCTTGCTAACTGAGTAGAATATGTTTCGCTGAAGAGGTGTAATAATACCGAAACACGTCCGTTGCTTTCACCAGTTGACTTAAAAGACCAGATCCACTCCAATACTGCATTGTCTGTATTTTCCAAAATTTCGATTGATTGAGTTTACTGGAGTTAACTCTTCTCCTTGCTTGTTTATTTTTTTTAAGATTTAAAACACCCATAGAGGGAGTGTTGTCTATTCATTACATGGATAATAATATTCATCGAAGTTTTTCAACTCATTATATTACACATGTGACACTATCACATTTGTATTTACTATGCAGAACGCTCCTTCTGATGTATTTTCCATCAGCCAAATTGTAAATAAAATGAGACAACTATTTCAGGAGAAATTGAGTCACTTTTAAGATCAATGGAGGATCCCTGTAGTGCAGTAGTTAACTCCCTTTGATTTCTGTGTTATGTGTGATACAAGTAAAATTGTGATATGTATGATAGCACTATGGCATCACTACCATTGACATAGGCGGTGAATTAGCAGAGTCATTAGAGCGTCGGACAGAATGCCTTGCAGTCTTCGTTCTAGCTCACTGCGCTCTGAGTTCAAATCCCGCCGAGGTCAACTTTGCCTTTCATCCTTTCGGAGTCGATAAAATAAAGTACCAGTCTAGGGCAGTGGACTGGTGGAATCGTTAGAATGTCGGACGAGATGACTCGCGGTATTTATTCCGGCTCTTTGCGTTCTGGGTTCAAATCCCGCCGTGCTCTACTTGTGTGGTAGACTTAATCCGTCGCCTGGTTTAACACCACCACCTGGCTAACCTTTGGTGTCTTTAGCAGAGTCCACTCTGTTGCAAGCATTCAGGTCAGGTCCCTGGTCTGAGGATATCTTCCTCCTTCCCTCCCTCCCACCAGTCTTGGAGGCCCTGCAAAAAGGGGTGATGGGGATTGCCTTCCCTCCATACGAAGCAGTAAAAAACCCCATTAATATTGCTATATGTATATTAACACTAATAATGTGATATGCATATTAACACTAACATAGTGATATGTATGATAGCACTAACATTATAATGACGCTAATATTGTGATAAACATGATACTACTAACATTACTACTAGGAATGGTATGGAATTGGTGTGTAATGAAAGCTAGATAGTCTTTTTTTTTAAATCAATCAATCATCTGTGTTTATGAATTACCTAAAATGTTTGCAAGAAGCAAAGATCAAATAGACAACGCAGGAATTTAGTGAGATAGAGTTTGGAATTAAAAATATGGCAATTATTGATTATAAACGAGGGAAAATATTGGAAATCAATGGGATACAATTACCAAATAAGGAACTCGTAAAAAACAGTAGACACAAAGGGATTTATAAATATTTAGGTGGGATACAGATAGGTAAGGGGAAAATATACTTGTGTGAATATACTTAAGGAGTTTGGGATTAACTCTGAAAATATATGTTAGGTTATAGAAATATGATTTCTATAACCATAGATACATGTACCGTATATCTTTTTAAGTATTGTAGAAGAGTGTTAAGGAGGTTGAGTAAAGACCAGCAAGCTACACATTTTTAGGGTCAAATTATAATAAAGTCGAAGCAGATTAAAATAATCTCGAAGCAAATGCAAATAACATCGAAATAAATTTACTTCGTTATTTTAATTTGCTTCGAGGTTATTTCAATTTGCTTCGAGGTTATTTTAATTTGTTTCGAGGTTATTTTAATTCGCTTCGATGTTATTTTAATTTGCTTTGAGGTTATTTTAATTTTTTTCAAGGTTATTTTAATTTGCTTCGAGGTTATTTCAATTTGCTTTGAGGTTATAATGTGTTTCGATGTTATTTTAATTTGTTTCGAGGTAATTTTAATTCGCTTCGGGGTTATTTTAATTTGTTTCGAGGTTATTTTAATTTGCTTAGAGGTTATTTTAATTTGCTTCGAGGTTATTTTAATTTGTTTCGAGGTTATCTTAATTTTTTTCGAGGTTATCTTAATTTGTTTCGAGGTTATTTTAATTTGTTTCGAGAATATTTTAATTCGCTTCGAGGTTATTTTAATTTGCTTCGAAGTTATTTTAATTTGTTTCGAGGTAATTTTAATTTGCTTCGAGGTTATTTCAATTTGCTTCGGGGTTATTTTAATTTGCTTCGAGGTTATTTTAATTTGTTTCGAGGTAATTTTAATTTGCTTCGAGGTTGTTTAAATTTGCTTGGGGGTTATTTTAATTTGCTTCGAGGTTATTTTAATTTGCTTCGAGGTGATTTTAATTTGTTTCGAGGTGATTTTAATTTGTTTCGAGGTTATTTTAATTTGCTTCGAGGTTATTTTAATTTGACCCTGAAAAGGTGTAGTTTAGATACGAATATATGAAAGAACAATGTCTACGAGCTAACTTTACCGCCCCAAAGAAAAGTTATTAAAATGTATGTGCCTCCTTTAAAAAGAGCGAAAGGGCGAAGATGGTCGCGTGGATAGGGTCACAGAAACCCAACCGAGAGATCAGATGATCGAATCCTGTCATCATCACTGCAGTGAGTATTGAGGCCAGGGCACTTAACTCTGGCTGTAACTGCTGAAGTATATTGAAATGAAAACATTAGAGATTCGTGTATTTCTGGGATCTCAAGAAGACTCCTTGAGAACTCTTCATTGAATTTGGAACAGGCAATCATCCAAGCTTATTCTCTGGAAGCTGTTCAAAGAAATACAGAGGCTTACCACTGATCTCCCCTCCCTCTCAATGCCCTATTAGAAACTACTGCAAAAATAGAGTCCAGGTCCCTTAGCAATGAACATACTGTTGCCATCATGACTGTAGACGAAGATGCTACTTTTGTGCTGGCCTTTACCACAACCGTACAGCAAAGAGTTAAACAACTGCAAAAAGGTTCAGCATTTTTCACAAGCATCTCAGTCAAAAAGAGCCACAACATCAATATCTACAACCCTCACTAAAACAAGAGAACATCAAGGAAATGGACTTGAAAAAATCTCTACTATCAACAAATATATGGTTAACCAATATATTGATGTTTTACTGGATTCGGGTCGGGTTAACACTTTAATAGATGAGGATCTTTGACATCCGACACATACCTGGCAAAGATAACACAGCTGCTGATACTATTACCAGATTCTCATCTATAACATCTCATGGAATCACAGATTTAAATAAGATGTTGTGTCATCCTGAAGTGAATCGATTATGGCCCTATGTTACATCAAAGAACTTGTCATTTTCTTTGGAAGAAATATAAAACCAAAACTTGTGATAAATGTATCACATGCTCGGAATTGAAACCACGATATAGCATCCTTCTCGCACCAAACTTATCAAGTCCATACAACTATTTGAGCGTCTCAATGTCCACTTTTTAATGTCTTCTACCATCGTCTAACTCTTATCACCACTTGCTTTGTGGTCATAGATAAATACACACGGTTTACTTTTGTGTTTGCATGTTCAGATTTGACAGCTGTCTTCAGATTTGACAGCTGTCTTCAGATTTGACAGCTGTCTTCAGATTTGACAGCTGTCTTCAAAATATATTCTTCATGTTTGGTGATTCAGTTTCAATCTACTCAGACCGAGGATCCCAATTTATGTTTCGAAAGGTCTCTACATTTTTGGAAAATAACATTTCCCAAACTAAAACAACTCCATACCCTCCTACTGGAAACATTCAAGTAAAATGTCGCAATGGAACTCTATAGAGAACAATAACACTTGCCCTTCGTTCAAGAAAGCTACCCGAAAAACGATGAAATGACATTTTAGGTGAATAGCTCTATCATATTAGATCTTTTCATTTGCACTGCGACTAACCTGTTACCTCCAGAAGTTTTACTTAGATGGTTTAATCCTAACAATAAATATAAGCCAAAGGTCGATCATGTTAAACTAATTGACACTACTCATCACTATGTTGGTATCAAATACCCAGACGACCCAATTGACATAGTCTCAACTGAAGATATAGCCCCATCTGGGAGACTGAGCTTCACAGGAAATCAATGAAACTCTGATTCCACTGAAGAGACTTCTATTGGTGATTGCCACAATGTTAACTCGTTGAAGAATCCGTTCCAAGCAAGCTCTGGGCCAATTGATGGATGTTCCATAGATGATTGCCGCAGTGACATGCTGAGAGGTTGGACTCAACAAGTATGTGAGCAGGAGTAGTCCGGTATCGATCCAGTTATTGAAGAGGAAATCACAGCTCCACCACTCGAATTTTCTCGTCGCTCAACAAGGATCCGGAAAGTACGAAAGGGACTCAGTTTGTAATGTGCCGGTGAATGCTATGAAATCATAATTGTTTCTTCCGATCCAGGTGCATTATGGTATAATTAACCTGAAGGTTGGCAGGACTCGTTTACATTTGTATCTGGAATACTGTTGAACGTTTGAGCTAAATAAAATGATTTTATTGCCGGCAATTGTTTATTCGTCACAACACTTAATATACAAGTAAACGGGATTGTCATGGTTGGAACGCCTTTGATCATAGGTCTACTCGATCAGGGTTGACATGAGACAAACAGAAACATGAACATTTAGACCAGTGATTCTCAAGGTGGGGCCTGGGAATATTTTGGTGGGGTGTGGGGCTTAAGTATATTTTAGTCGGGGTGTAGGAATATTTTGGGAAATAATTAAAAAAGTTTGTTTGAAAAATAAACTTGTTACGTTGGTGTGAAAGATGTGACTTGGCAACACTGTCAGTAAAACACAATTGTGGTAACTTCCAAGTAAAATCACTTTGGTCTTTTTATGTTCATAACATGGTGTTTTTGTTCTTCCAATGTTTCTCTTATTTTAACTGTTGTTATCCTTGGTTAACATTTTAATTATATTTTATGAGACCAGTCTTATTATCATCCATTCATTCTAAATAATGTCATTGGCAACGAGGATCCGAATTATCTCAACAATCATGTCTCTGTCCATACCGCTTTACTGTTTCAGTTCAGTAGTGAGTGAGACATGTATCTTTATGTATCTTTGTGTTCAAATATGTTCTCTTTCTAACTACAGGATTAGTAAATTTATACATTCTGTACATTGATAATTACAATCCCTCATTTTTTTCAAGAATCAAAAACAAATCTGCAGCCAGCGTCTGCGGCAAGGTTCCACGCTAAAGTGACGGCAATTGTTGAATGTGTGTTTGAGATGGTTGACATATTGAAGTAGTATTGTTGAATATGAAATATATGTTCCAGTACATTCCTGACCTTAATTGTATTGAAATACACTTGCAGTAAATAATTAATTCAAACTTCTTTTGAATATTACTCTTTTACTCTTTTACTTGTTTCAGTCATTGGACTGCGGCCATGCTGGGGCACCGCCTTGAAGTCGATTAGATCGACCCCAGCACTTTTGAGTCTGGTATTTATCTCATCGATCTCTAAGCTCTAGGTAAACAAGCAGATACGGAGACAAACACAAACACACGCACACATATATATATATATATACGTGTGTGTTTATGTGTATGTGTGTGTGCGTATGTGTGTGTATGTGTGTATATGTGTGTGTATGTGTGTGTGCATGTGTGTGTGTGTGTGCGTGCGCGCGGATATCTTACGATGTATATCGGCAAATGATGTAAAACATCGGTGAGAAAATCCAAACACCGGTGCTTGTCGAATGAAGTCACATGTGATATTTGTTCTGCGCCGAGTTGCACAGATATCCACTTGCCACTCTCACCGTCGGAAACGCAGTGAATCAGTGATTGGTCCGTTGAAAACATGTAGCCAACAACGCAATTGTTCAGTAATTTCGATATACAATAAATGAATAAATAAATAAATAAATATAACCTAAATAATTAAATATTAAATGTTGTGACCATATCTGCATGGTAGGTTCAACAATGGTAACCAGTGAGTCAACTGACCAGCTAAACGTAAATAGGCTGTAAACTAGATCAACAGCAACTACTGACTCGTAAATCAAACCAATAAAGAGATCTCTACGTGATCGTTCGAAATAGTAGCTAAGTTTCTCTCAAATCATACCCAACGATCTTTAAAAAGGAAGGACGCATTTGAGAATGTAGTCCTGGATATACTGTTTGAATAATAATTTGAATTATTATTGCTGGAAAGCCTTTGATTATACATCTGCCAGATGCCCAGGGCTAAACCACTGGCACATAAATATAAATATTCTGCCTATTATTTCATCACATCAGCGGAATAAATGTTTGATACCGATGTAAAGGAAATGTTTATGAATGAATATAACTAAAAGCAAAAGGAAAATTGTTCTTTAATGTTTTCTCTCAGTATTTAAATGTGTGTTTAACAACTGACCAAATAACATTCATAGCTAATATAGTCACCGATATTTGAAAGACATTGCGTGTTTTGTACTTATATGTGTTGTGTTTTCTTTCTTTTTTTTTTTGTTCGTTTTATTTTTTTTAATATGAACTGATTCAGAAGTTCATATAAACTCTACAGAAAAATCTGGAATCCGAAAGAATCTGCTGAGATTTTACGTTTCTCTATACATAACCTTAAACTATCAAACAGTGATCACGGAACGTAATTACTTCCCCTTTCCCAATCTTGCCACCACACAGCCCTACATTTCTCTAACGTCATCTTAAATAAAACATCGACTCCATCGAAGGAACTTTCCCTGAAACGTCAGATTTGTTTCACTCCTCACGGACTCTTGAGTATCATATACACTCTAAATCTCTGGAATTTCACATAAACTCTATTGGGTCCAGCATCGATAAAATTGAGTAGAGCAGGGTCGCATACTTTATGACAAGATTTAAACATTAGTTTATGTCACTCATTAACAACATTTTTAGACATCATTCATTAAGAACCAACACGCAAAAAAGTGATCACACAAACTATATAAAAACAGAGTTATCTAACATTGCGGTGTCTTGATATGCTGGATGACGGATTATGTTAGTCACTAAATAAGTCATTCTATCCTGCGCATGTTTGAGCATCGGATGGCAGTTCTTCTCCAGTGTTCTCCACCGGTTGCGTGTTGTACGATTTCCCAGTGTCTGTTCACAGACTTCAGGCCCTTTCTGAAAGGTTCGAGGCCAAGTGGTCCGTTGTCTTCCCCATACTCTCCTCCCTCCTGTTGGTGTCCATCTCAATGCCATATTTGGATACCGATGATCTGGCTGCCACAGGCCGTGAGCAGCCAGTCACATCCTTTGTTCTGTCTTGGAATATTCGCCACAATTCTCTTCTTACGACTTCTTCGTGTCTAATACGGTCATGGTGCGAAATTCTCATGATTTTCCTCAAGCACCTTTGGTGAAAGGTATTCAACGTTTTATTATCCTGACAGTGATCTGTAAATAGTCATACATTATATATATATACACTCGATAGTATAGAATACGTTCTGATTACGGTATATATTAGTCATATACTGAAAGGGTTAATTCTGTGTACAAATATATACATACTCTTGCTATAAGATGATTTTGAAATAAAAACTCTTACAGAGAGAGTGTGGACCTAGATAGATAAATTGTCATGATATTGTGCTAATTGAGTCTCATATAAATTAATAGCTGCAAGATTATTTTCTCTATGAACAAAATCTTTTATTCTTTTGTTAGTTAGACATCGAGAATTTACCATCCTTTGATGTGGCGCTGAGAATAAGTACAGACAATTATCATTGAGAGGCAAAACAGGTAATTAGTCAGCATAATATATATATCTATTCCATCTGTAAATATTGTTTCTAACATAAGTAAAAGTCCAAACATTTATGGAACAGTCAATTGAATTGACCAGAGTAATTGACTGGCTTTCATCTTATGAAATCCGGAAGGATAAAAGGCAAAGTCAACATCGGTGAGATTTAAATACAGAATGTAATGAGATACAACTAAATACTGGAAATCATTTTGTATGACATTCTGCCGATTCTGCCAACCTACTACCGTCTTCAAGACTACCAACCCCACTGCCCTCACCACACCACGCTCTGTCTTCAAGATATTTTGTATGAAACTCTGTCTGTTGTACCAATCTACGACCCACAAGACATTTTGTATGACACTCTGCCTAACTGGACAATCTACCCCTCTCAATTTATGTTGTTCTTTAATCGATCTACTCTACCAATCCACCGCATTCAAGATATTTCGTACGACGCTTTACTTTAGTTTCCAATTCCCTGCTCTCCAGTTATCTCTCTAGTTATTATATATGACGCTCTACCGATGCTGCTAATTCACTGGCCTCAACACATTTTGTATGATGTTTTGACTATTTTGCTAATCCACCGCCCTCAACTAATTATGTATGACGCTCTACCGATTCTGACAACCACTGCCCTCAAGATATTGTGTTCGCCGTCCGGTCGATTCTGCCGATCTATCGTTCCCAAGACATTTCTTCGACACACTACTTATTCTTCTCATTCACCGCTCTCCACACATTTGCATATCACAGTCGAATCTGCCAACCCACCGCTTGTTTCTTCTGTAAAATATATATATTCCAAGTAAAATGTATTTTATTTCACATGGAACCAAATCATACAAGAATACCATAATTCAAATGTTATATAAATCATATATTAAAGTTTTACACTTTTGCTTTCGGAATTCTATTACACATATCAGAAATCCCAATCATTTTAACATGAATAATTGCTGTAAAGATCTTCGAAAATTCAACATTGCTTGTACAATGATACAAGATCATTTTACTGAAATGCATAAATCATACAAGTTTTGTGTATATTCTGTTGTCTTATAATTTTATCGTATGATTTTTATCGTATAATTTTGTCGTATACTTTAATTGTCAAATTTCATATTTATTTAATATTATATTAGTCTAAAAGTTCTCCTTACAGTTATACTTTAAAATAAAACACAATTAAGTAAGTCATAAAACACTATTAGCTAGGCATATATCAAAGCGTCTCAAATTATGTTTTCAAGACTACATTATTAGATAGCGCACATATTTCTAGAATCATAAATTATTATTTGATATTAAACATTTTTGGGAATATACATAGCGCATAAAATATCGTTTCATAATATTTATCATTCCCAGGATGAGTATACTGCGTCAAGAACAGTGAAAAATTGTTTATTCTTCAAGTTAGGTATGTTAAATAAATCGAATTATATTTCATTGCTATCAGTAAAAAATATGTTAATTTAACAAATTATATTCTGAAACGTCTAACTTCACCTCTCCACAGGAAAATGTATTATTTTACGAATGTTATTAACTGCTTTTGCTGACACAAACCATCAGTAGATGCCTAGAACTCAAGTTTCTTGTTTTCTTCTTCAATAGTTGGATATGATAGATAAGTTAATTTTCAGCTAAGAACAATAATATAGGCTTGCAGTAGAATACTTTCAGTAAACAGTATTAGACGTGGCAACTACAGCCAAAGAAAAATAACTTCACCTTAATTATACAGAGCTTATTGATGTGATCTAACGGTAGAAATTATTATCATATCATACACCATTATGCTACACAACATATAGTTAGTTTTACTGTTTTCTAGTAACAGCTGTAAATAATGTGCAATCAATCTAAAGGTGTTTGGCTAGTTGCTCTACAATATGTATATTAATGAAACGTTTTCTTTCATCGATAGAAACAACAAAACGTATTACACCCTCTATAATAATTGTTATTCATCATAATAATTATTTGTTTAATGTAGGTTTTAAACAAAATCAAATAGGCAAGTTGTACTATTATTATTAGTACTTCAGTTAAAACATCCCTTATACAGACAACCGATGATTTTCTTTAGAATGGCAACCCAAATAAACACAACACCGGCAGGATTAGGAAACCTTAAATGATTGTTGGAGAATATATCACATGTTAAATATTCTGTTGTAATACATTAAGGAAATACAAGCAAATACATATTCATATGTAATGTATAATGCTTGCATAAATAATGTATAATACATACATATACACACATGTATACATACATATCTAGATATGTAGGTACGAAAGTGCACAAATCGTTATGATCCCCAGTCGATAGCTGATGAAGGAATGTGTTTGAGTGCAAAG
>JAOPJM010527026.1:0-10342 GCA_027124095.1 Muusoctopus leioderma
GCGCGGCGTGTATATATATATATATATATATATATATATATATATATATACACACGACGGGCTTCTGCAGTTCTAATTGCTCTTTACGTTCTAATTTCGAATCTGAAGAAGGTCCGCTCTACCTTTCATTCTTCTGGGGTGAAGTTATCGAATATCTATGAGTGAGAGTACTATAGTGTTGATATAATCGACTATACGACTACATTTCAGTATTATGATAGAAATTAATATAGGTAAAAACGGTGGCTAGCAAAATCAGCAGAGCACTGCACTACTTGCCATGCGGTATTTAATTACGTTTCCATGCGTTCTGTGGATAATCCCCACCGGGGTCGACTTTGTCATTACTAATAAGTGACTTTGTCATTACTAATAAGTGACTTTGTCCTTACTACTAAATGACTGGGATTTGCTCGACTGTACATCTTATCTATAAATATGTGGCTTTTCAGGAATTGTATACTGCATATATTTTTATATTTTACAGGAATGTTATACTGTATATATTTTTATATTATGGCCAATGTCTTAGAGCATGATGTTAGATCTCGGTTGAGTCTGCTCCATGGTTTCGATTCCTGGTTAAAGTCAATTCATTTCAGTTACGCCGTTTATATGTAGCTTAAAGAAAACTACACAGACATCATTCAATATTCTTTGTCTCTTTCAGTAAATAACTATTTGATATCCACGTAAAGTGATTTATTAATAGAGAGATATTATTGAATATCTCGGAAGGAATACACACTTTGAACTTGCTACTCAATTCTGCTAAGATTTTTTCCCCGGTATTTTTAAGTACTCTTCCAGTATTGTTTTTCACTATGTCGCATTCTAAATGTTCTTCCATTCAACCTAATTCACATCAACTCTCCTAGTAGGCAACTATATAAATCAGTCGTCGAGTGCCCATGATATTTAGTCAAGAAGTCTTTAAATATCTTATCAATTTTTAGAATGACCATTTTTTTTGTTTTATTTCTCTAAATATTTCTTAAACTAAGTGGTCACTGTAAATTTTCAATTATTAAAAAGCTCTTTAATTTTCCAGATATTTCCTTTCAAGTTTGCCACTATTTTCGATGTTGTCCCATCAATCTGACTGCTATTAACAGCACTAGGAAAAAAAACCTCCTTCCATTTCTCCTAGCTCGTTGATATATATTTTAGCTTACCATATATATTATCTGGTCCAGTGTGCCCTTTCCTAACTTTTGAAGAGAGATCGAAACTTGTAAACAGTGAAATATAAAAGCGAAACGACAAAATAGCGAAATAACTTTTAAACGTTTATAAGACAGATCGAAATAAATAAATATTAAAGTAACTTTCCAACTTATAACTTTTAAACAGTGATAAGAAAAATCGAAAGTTATAAAATAGTGAAATGTGAAAATACTTTGATTTGTTTTCCTTGCTACGCGTGAATAATATTTCCTTCATTTCTTTATAATTATAATTGTTATAAAAAAAGTTGTCATGACAGCGGAAGTAACAAAGAAGCTAATCTAAGTTTGAAGATGGAAACAGGAAATAACAGAGGAAGTGGCTGCACTGATTGAAAGCTATAGAGTGAGCTGTGCGTTTTGAGCAAAGATGGTGTTCCAAATGATCAATAAATGCAACATTTTTATTAAAATATATTAAAATTAGAATTGTTAAGATTTTACTACCATTTTAGATTGATCTAAAAACAAAATTGTTTATTATTTGGGTTACATATAAAGATGTACATGCATCGGCATCATATTTACAAATTCAACACTTGCATATGATAATTCACTTGTTTTGTCTATATATGGAGCTTGATTACCTGCAGTATAGAACTGTTTGTTAATGTATTTTGTTTCAAGATAACTCGATGCGTCATGATTTACACGTACGTGAAGTATTTTCTGATCACTGTCATTTGTGACGTTAGGGAGTTGGTGATGACATTCAACAGGCTTTTGTCTTCTAATAATGTAAAAACTATCACTTCAGTTAGCCAGCGGGGTCACCTCTATGTGGTCACTTGACCTACTAGAGAAAAGTAACCAAGCCACCCTCATATTAGACCCTACACTCTTAAAAAAAGGAAGACACATCGGACAGTGTGTTCCCTGATGTACAAATATACGGAATGGTCACGGCTAGAATGTCTTTGATCATAAGTCTTCTCGATCAGGGCTGACCTGAGACTAAACAACAACGATCACTCTCTTTTCGATGAGCCAGCGATGGGAGCCATTAGATGGTCACTTGAGACACTTGAAAAAGTAGCCAAGACTCCCTCAAACCACACACTACTGTATTGAAAAGCAAAAGGTCACATTGGACGAGGTAGTCCCTGATATAGGAAAATTCAGGATAGTCACAGCTAGAATGCCTTTGATTATAGGTCTTCTAGCTCAGGGCTACTCCGGGGTAAACAACAACGATAACTCTCTCGTTACATCTATTGTCCTTTCACCCGACTGTATATCACTGGAGAATTATTCTCTTATACAGCAGACTTCGCCGTCTTTTATGTGATGCATTCTCGTGTTTATACGGTTTTTTTCTCTCGGCAACTGTGTAATATTCACTGCATGGACAGTGAATTAGTTACAGCCAAGTCGTGTGTTCCTCACTTCACAAACTCTGGGTGATTGATATAGTTATTGTTGTTGATGATTAGCCCCAGATTAGCTCTGAGTGAGCAGAACTATGATCAAAGGCGTTCCAGTCGTGACCATCTCGTATTTTTGTATATTAGAGACTACTACATGGACTAATATGTCCTTCTGTATTTAAGCCACTAGGATATAGTTTTGAGTGAAATTAGGTTGCTATTTCTATCAGGTCAATCTCGGGTGGGTGATGTTTACACATGGGCAACTTTCAATATCCATTTATTGTCATTATACGAGAATACTGGCATCAGCTTATATCGATGTAAGTCATTGTAAATTTTTATCTTCAAATATCCCACTTATAATTATTTAGTTTTCTTTAACAAGAGAAATCCTTTTTTTTACGAATAGCTCAAAATGGATTTTCCTGTGAAAAATTCAATTTTAAATGGATCCGGCATGATAACAAAGAAAAATAACAGAATTTTAATACTTAATCTAAACTTCTTTTTTTTTTCACCCTTTCGTTCACTACTTGCCCATGTCTTCTGCAAATATGATGATGGATCTCCGTTGGTTTCGACGTTGAGTGTTCCAATGTTTCAATCAACGGAGCAACATGCTCATTGAATTAGCGTTTAAGCAGCTGAGCATTCCACAGACACGTGTATTCTTAACGTAATCCTCAGGTAGAATCAGTGTGACACACTATGGCAAGGCTGGACTTATAAATTACAGATACAATCCATCCGACTGGCTTCAGCACAGTTTCCGTCTACTCAAATTCACTCGCAAGGCTTGGGTCGACCCAAGGCTGTGGTAAATACACTTGACAAGATGCCACACAGTGAGAGCGAACTCGGGACCTCGTGATTGTGAAGCGAACTTCTTAACCATTCGGTCATGCTGCGTCCTCTACAAATATAAAGTTTCATAAAAGAACAACAAATGTTATGTCTCGCAGGCATGGTCATGCATTTAAGAAGTTCGTTCCGCAACGTCGTGGTTCTGGGTTCCGTCCAACTGCACGGCACCTTGGTCTTCTAGTGTAGCCTCAGCTTGACCAATGCCTTGTGAGTAGAATTTGGCAGACGGAAATGTGCGGAAGCCGTGCATTGACATATATATATATATATATATATATATATATATATGTTAAAATTGTTAGAAAGCCGGAACAACGTACATTCTAAATAAAGGAATGAGAACAGAACAAGTTACATTATACCTTATATCTTTATATTACGGAGTTAAGACTCCATCATCAGGAAAATGTGAGTAGGTGAGAAATGATGTTGTTAATCTGTTTTTAAAGATTTCTTCATATAATTAATAATTTTTAATTTCTGAAAGAATCTCTTTCATATATATATATATATACATATATATATATTTATATTTATTTATTTGAGTTGACAAACAAAATTGAAACAGATATCTCTCCGCCTCCCGCTTTCTCTCTCTGTTTATATATATATATAAATATAATATATATATATATATAGAAATATATTAACACTGAAGTGTTTTGAAAATGTACCTAATAGTTTAAAAATACAAACGTGAATAAACAGAATATCAGGGAAGGGGGGGGGGGGGCTTTCTTTTTGTGTAGTGAGTATCAAAGTTATCTCATGTTCTGAGTATCAAAGTTATCTCATGTTCGACAACATAAGCGACAACAACAAAGAGTACACACGCACGTGTGCGATGACGAATCGTAAATATAATATACTATATTATCTTTGATGAAGTTCTATTTTAATGAACTGAAACCGGTCGAACATGAGATAACTTTGGAAAATGAGATAACTTTGATACTCACTACACAAAAAGAAAGTTCCATGATATTCTGTCTATTCACGTATGTATTTTTAAGCTATTAGGTACATTTTCAAAACACTTCAGTGTTAATATTTTTTCTATATATATATATATATATATCATCATCATCATCATCATCGCTTTTACGTCCGCTTTTCCATGCTAGCATGGGTTGGACGGAGAGAGTTATTGAGGCAGAAATTTTACGGTCGGATGCTCTTCCTGTCACCAATATATATATATATATATATATATTGGGTGGTAGACTTAATCTATTGCCTGGTTTAACACCACCACCTGGCTCTTGGGTGCTTTTAGTGGAGTCAACTCTGTTACAAGCATTCAGGCCAGGTCTCTGGTCTGAGGATACTTAACTGCCTCCCTCCCACCAGTCTCAGAGGCCCTAAAACAGGGTGATGGGCACTGCCTTCTCTCCTGACTAACTGATAAAATATATATATGTATGCAGGTATATATATATATATCATCATCATTTTACATCCGTATTTCCATGCGAGCATGGGTTAGACAGGAGATTTCTTGAGGCAATATTTTACGGTCGGATGCCCTTCCTGTCAACAACCATACTGATATGTATATATGTGCGTGTGTGTGTGTGTGCACACACACACACACACACATACACAATAACAAATTAAAAAAGTAAATGGATCCTTTGGTGGTTCCAATAATGAGTATTCCAGTTGTTGAATGAACTGAACCATCTGCTAATGTCAGTGACTATGTAATCCACAGACACTTGTACACTTACGGTAATCCTCAGGCAAACTGCGTATGACACAATGTGTGACCAGGCTGACCCTTTGAATTACAGGTACCATCCATCCGACGGGCTTCCACACAGTTTCTGTCTACCCAGTTTCATTCACAAAGCTTACATCAACCTAAAGCTAGGAGTAAAGACACTTGCCCAAGATGTCATGCAGTGGGATTGAACCTGGACGTCATGATTGCAAAGCAAACATCTTACCCACTCAGCCATACCTGCATCCACACACACACAGACTATTTTTACCTACTCAGTACATCTAAATTCATTCTTTTATTCTTTTACTTGTTTCAGTCATTTGACTGCGGCCATGCTGGGGCACTAGGAAACTTTTAAATTCCTTAACTTTCAAAGTTTAATATCTAATGAGGAAAATTTAATTGTCATTATTTTCATTTTTAATGATTGCATTTATCCTATACAAAACAATTTTTGAGATCTACTGAAAATCTAAACTTTTTTATATTTTTAAAATTATTAAGACTATTTATTTGAATTTTTTGTTTTATATTGCAATTGGTAAACAATAGCATCCTTGGTTACATGTTTCCAGTGGGCCAATCATCAGCTTACTGAATTTCTGTGTGTATTTATATATGTGTGTGTGTGTATATATATATTTATATATATATATATATATATAAGCAAAATATTGATGAATTACAGGATAAATACATTGTGGTGCCAGCAGATAAGCAGAAGGGAATTTTGTAATCGTATGTAAAAAATACTATGTAATGATGCTAGGCAGGGAGTTAGGATTAGATAGTGACTATAACTTTAATGGTAATAGTACATATGTAGTGGTATCTAAGAATATGAGTGAGCTATTAGGGAAATTAATATCTGAGGTGGAAAGGTTAAGTGGCTTTATTGTAGAGGAGAAGGACAAACGTATTCCTAGATTTTTTTTGATTCCTAAATTACATAAAGTGCCTTATAAGAGTAGATTTATTGCAGGAGCTAGGAAATGTACAAATAAACACGTAGCTATCTTAGTTAATGAATCATTAAATGTTATTAGGTCGGCCTTTGTGAGATACTGCAAAGGAATTTATAATAATTTAGGTGTTAGTTTATTCTGGAGTATTAGATCCAGTAAATAATTTTTAGATGGACTTAAAAATGTTACAGTGGTTTGAACTATGCATGTTTATGATTTTTCTTCACTGTATACAAATTTAGATTTTAAAATAGTAGAAGTGGGTATATTTAAAATAATTGATATAGCATTTGATAAGAGTTTTAAGTATGTTTCTATTAAAAATGGTGAAGGTTTCTATCCAGAATTAGGTATAATGGTTTTACTAGTTTAACTAAGGATAAATTGAAGGAGATGGTTAGATTTATTAATAATAACGCTTATATTACTTTTGCAGATATGATATTTAACAGCTCAAGGGCATCCCAATGGGAGGTAACTGTAGCCCTTTATTAGCTGACCTATATTTATCTTCATACGAGTTTAGTTTTCTTAATAGTTTATGCCAACGGAAAAAAGTAGGTCTAGTTAAACAGCTTGATGGTTGCTGCAGGTATATTGATGATATCTTTATCCCAAATTACAATTTTATTGAATATTTACTTGGGAAAATATATGCAAGCGGTCTCGAGGCAAATAGAAGTGGTGATACAGTGAATGAAGTTAATTATCTAGACGTTACAGTGGTAATTAGTTATAATAAAATTGTAACTAAAGTTTATAATAAGACTGATAGTTTTAATTTTCTGATTGCAGTTAAGTCTTGGGCATCAAGCTGAATACTTTAAAAATAGGGTATAAAGTGTTTTCCCAGTCAGGTTATAAGATACGGCAGAATAATAAATGATGTTGATTTGTTTATAGATAGAGTAAGATGATTGATGAAGCGTATGGTAGGACAAGGTTACAAAGATAAGTTGTGAGTTAAAAACTTTAATTATTGCTTGGGGAAACATGATAATATATTGAAGAAATTTGGGGTGATTTCAAGTTTGCAACTTAGCATTAGACTTCGTAGTAATTAGTTTTATTTCTTTACGTTGATCATTAATGTTGATGTTTAGTGCCTGAGTGTGTCTGGTTAACATGCATACTGGAAGCAGCTATCTTTGTCAGTTCTCTTGTGTATATCGTCGCTTCCGCTGGAGAGTTCTTTCTGGACTTTTGCTTGGGGGCTACAATCGGTCTTTTATGGTTTAGCAGTGGTGGAGGAAGGATGTAAGTCATAACTGTTCTGGGTCTGTTACCACGTGTGAACATTTTTATTTTACGTTAGAAGTTTTTCTGTAAGTTGAGTTATGTTACCATTTTTTGGTTTGCATTATCATTAGTTTAATGTCTATTTTTATTTAATATTTATTAAGAGATGTTTGCTTACATAGAGCGTTTAGGATTTTCAGTTTGCTGAATTAATTTTGGCTTTTAATTAGCATTAGTTCAGTGCATATTTATTCGTTTTTTAACATACGTTTTTGTTATAATTATCATTACTACAATGTTGGTTTATTCGTATCTATTTAATACTGTTTAGGGTTATTAAGAGATGTTAGCTTACGTTAGCAGGATTTGGGATTTTTATTTGTTTTATTAATTTTGTTTTTTATTTTTTATTATATTTAATTTGTATGTCATACACACACACAGTTTAGTGATGATTTATTCGTTTTAATTAATTATGTTTTATAATCATTAGGAGGTAATGTCGGTTTATTCGTTTTTATTTAATACTGTTTAATGCTTATTAAGAGATGTTAGCTTACATTAGCAGGATTTTTGATTTTTATTTGGTTTAAATTTATTTATTTTCGTTTGTGTGTTTCGTAACATTAGTTTAGTGATGGTTTGTTCATTTTTATTAATTATGTTTAGTAACCATTAGGAAGTGTCAGCTCAAATGAGCATATTGACCTTATGTTTAGGTCCCAGTTTGTGCCTCAACAATTTTTTTTGTGTGTGTTCTTCGTTATGTCTGTTATTCCCAAGCAGCGTTTAAATATATTTTTAGCGCTGTTGACACTGTCGGATTGAATGGTACTGCCCAGGTGTCGAAACCATAGGGATTTCCCATTGGCAGCTGATGATGGGATGTCTATGTTTATTTGTGATTGTTTATTTGTATGTGTTTATTGGTGTGTGTTTTTCGTACGTTCCTTGTGTACCTTGTGTTCTCGTCACTTCAATGTCGTCCTCTATTGTGGTCCTGGTTCTTGTATGGTCCTAGTTCTGGTGTATTGGATTGGTCTAGGTTGAGTTTTTAGTTTGCTTCTTATGTCGTTGAATTAGTGGGGTAATAGTGATTGGTATCTGGAGTCGTCTAGGTCTTGTTTTTAGTGTTATATAATGAGTGTTAAATCATTGGTATAAATGTCAGCCAATATTTAGTTATGGTGGATTTGTGACATATATATTTATATATATATATATATATATATATATAGCATAAATAAACTTACAAGGTGTCAAGAGGAATAACTCATATGAACCAGTTCCACGGATAGTTAATATAAAGCAAAGTAATAGTATACAGAACAGCATACAGAACAAATATTAAACATATCGAAAATTAACTCCAAGCTAGAGACAAAAAAGCAATTGCTTAGAGGCATTGGTTTCCTAAAATAGCAAAGGGAGGTAATTTTCGAGAAATTAAATATTTCTTTTAAAAAAAATATATTTCTTATGCTGGGGAAAAAGGACAATCTGATCTTTGTTGGCAAGCAGTGACAACCATGGACGCGTTTCGATCTTGTTAGATCTCATCAGCATGGTATAGTTAGGTGTATTTGAATACAATCGTATTCCACTACACCCAACTTAGCAGATAACATAGACACTATCAATAATATAAGACTTAACACGGACAACTCCAGCAGTAATATACCTACACGCCGTCTAGAAATGAACCACACAACCACACACAGCACCACAGCAACACACGCATCTAGTAACAGCCGCAACACAGTAACACCTAGCAATACAAATGCACAACCAAGTCACACTAGCCGGATAGTCGGAAATAACGGACACACACAGGTGGAACAACATTCGGGTGGCACTGACCTGGTGAGAGCCCGTGGTGGAATGTGTAATTGCAGGAACCCGGCGAACTACCCAGTAGATGGACAGTGCCTCATCAAAAATATAGTATACAAGTGCACGGTGTCGTCGCCTAACAATACCGCATTTTACATCGCTGCGACATCATGCAAATTCGAAAATAGATGGTACACACACACGCACTCAATCTGAAATCCATCACGAATGAGCTTCACATCACTGGCGGATTACGTGTGGAGATTGAACGGTGCAGATACCAGGTACAGCCTTAACTGGTCAATCATCAACAAGGCCGGCCCGTATGGGGGAGGTGGAAGGGAGTGTAATCTCTGCCTAACGAAGGCCCTAGAGATCCTAAAATCCAGGGTTCCGTTACTAAACAAACGTAACGAGATATTTATTTCATAACCCCACCGAATATCCGAATATCCAAACTAAGTGTGTTCGCTTGCCTACATGTCCGACTCCACCGAACTAGGTGGTCATCAAACCGCATCACCAACGGCTGCACTGCATTTAAGACTTTCTGAAAACCTTTTTACCTGACATTTATTATCACTAGTATTACTGTCCTAGTCATACAGTTGTTTATTTTATTAATTATTATTAATCTTTTATTTTTTATTATTATATCCTTTGTTTAGTCATTAACTTATTACTATTTTATTTTAGATTTATTTTGGTTTCGTAGTTTGCTAGGTTTGAAATCCTTTTTTAATTTTTAATTTAAGTCTATCATCCCATCCTTTAATTTCTCTATGGGGATGCATAATCGCACCACACCTGATGACCACACAGGCCCGACCAGCTTGTCAACGCGCGTGGGCGCAAACCTCCGGCAACGGGTCAAAATAGTTAAAAATAATATAGGAGGCCGACTGACCGACCGCAACACGGGTCACCACCCCTATCAACACCCCTACCTCCATATTCCCCTGCCTATGCTAGGCCATGTTTATGTCCTTATTACTGACCTTTACTGATCTGTCCTTATTCCTTATCTCAGTAGCCCCGCTATTAGTAGAAGAGAATTAGGCAAAAAAAACACCTTAACCCGGAAAAAAATACTATAAAGCTGAAACTTGGTCCAGAGGT
>JAOPJM010527061.1:5000-10340 GCA_027124095.1 Muusoctopus leioderma
TGAGAGTGGCTTTGGTCTTATATGATAGGATGGGTATGTTGACAATTCCTTTCTTAACATTGTAGGATAATGAAACTCATGGTTTATGTAGATCAGTCATGGACAACCTGTGCCCCTTTTGACTTTCTGTATAGCACACTTAATATTATTATTATACCAGCATAACAGCTTTTTATTAAAATTTTGTTTAATAGTCAGACTAAATCACATACAATAATTAAATATGATGTTTGTGGAATTTTTCTTTTAGTGGTATGGCCCGAGTCATGGTGAGCAATACCTCATGTGCAAGAGTCTGGTCCTTGAGTGTCTTGCAACAGAGTGGACTCTGTTAAAGACACTCAAGGACCAGAGTGGACTCTGTTAAAGACACTCAAGGACCAGAGTGGACTCTGTTAAAGACACTCAAGGACCAGAGTGGTGGTGTTAAATACAAGGCCACTGACCTGAATTCAAAAGTCAAATAAGCCACTTGTGAATCTACTTACCCAAATAGCTTCTTTTTTTGTTTGTCCTTGTGTAGTTGTATGCCCTTGAGGAGGTGCATACAACTATCACAGTTGTTCACTCAACTTCTCTTTTCAAACCCTTCCAAGGTACTTATTTTTGATTTTGTTTTAAATGTCCTTCATATCTGCATCTACAACAAATGAGATGTGGACTCTACAAGCCATATTACAGGCTACCAATCTAAGAGGGCAGTAATTTCAAATAAGAGCTGATACAGAGCAGAAAGGACTCTTTAGTCTAGCTGCAGATAACATCTTTAGTGCCGGTGGCACAATGAAATAAACCCAGTCCACACTGTAAGACATATATAACAACAAAGTTGGTTGCTGTGTGTGCTAAATAACACAGACTGTGATGAGTGATGAGACGATGTCAGCTCTGTTCAACCCATGGAAAAACAGATGTAAAATGATGATGATGATGATGATAACAACATCAACAATGACAACGACGATGACAGTGATGATATTCTGTGTTCAATCCTTAATTTGTCCTTAAAAATTTAATTGTTGAATTTATAGATCATAAAAGACAATTACATATATACAGTATATACTCCTTAAACAACTCAAGTAACAAGATATTGAGGGAAGAACCTCTATACAGTCATTTGACATACTAGAAATAGCAGCCAAAATCTTCTTCAAATCAGATCCTACCATCTTATAGAAGGAGGGATACATTGGATACATTGGATACACATAGATACACTATGTCTGAAAAAATAAAGACGTGATGGTCATTGCTGGAATACCTTTGACCATGGATCTGCTGGATCAGAGTTGCCCTGGGTCTAAACAACTGCTTCAGTGGATCCGATGAAAGATGGTACTCTCAGACTCAGGGAATAGGGAGTGGTGATGGAGTTGGCAATTGTTGAAGTTGTAAACAACCACAATCCCCAAAAAGACATGGAACTACATTAGGGTTTAAAAAGATTATCTCAGAATGTTGATACAAAGTAACTTATTTGACTGTTGGGTTTAGATCAATGGTGGTCATAGCATCAAGGTAGCCACTAGATGTCAATTTGATTCCTACTGTTTACTCAACTTTCAATTCTAATATTTGCATCAACTTCTAGTTTAAAATATGTGTGTTCTATATTCAATCTGAGGTTGGTCTTCAAAAAGTACTTAAGTTAGAATATCTTTAATCTTCATATATTTCTTTATTGTCACTTCTCTTTTTGCTCATCTTTTTATCTCCATGTAAGGGTGTGACAAGGGTGTGGCATGGGCGTGGCATGGGTGTGGCAAAGGTGTGGCATGGGTGTGGCATGGGTGTGGCATGGGTGTGGCATGGGTGTGTCATGGGTGTGGCTAGCTGTGGTAATGGTGTGGCATGGGTGTGGCAAGGGTGTGACATGGGTGTGACATGGGTGTGGCAAGGGTGTGGCAAGGGTGTGGCATGGTGTGGCAAGGGTGTGGCATGGGTGTGGCAAGGGTGTGACAAGGGTGTGGTATGGGTGTGGCAAGGGTGTCAGTCATAAAACACCACAACCCATTCTCTTGTCCATGTTATATTACCAGATTGCTAAATTGGTGAAGAGCACCTCAGTTGGTACCAAGCTATCTATGCCAGAATTGATAATTGTTGGTTTCAAGTATACCATAGCTGAACTTAATTCATTCATTTAAGGTCTTAATGGAATTTATAAAATAAGCATCAGTTTGATTAACTCTTAACGTCCTGTTGAATATTTTCTAAGTCCAGCAATGATTGAGTAGAAAATGCCTGAAACTGGGTTTTTTCCCAGTTTATTTACTACAAATTTGCAGGTAAGAAACACAGTTGCTTGAGGCATTTTCACAGAAAAATAGTTCACTTTGACCATATATATAATTTAATAATTCATATCAATTTGATGATGTGATACAGTGTGGAACTATGTCATACAGGACATTGATACAGTGTGGAACTATGTCATACAGGACATTGATACAGTGTGGAACTATGTCATACAGGACATTGAGAGTTAAAAAAGGAGAAGAGAGACAGACATGGGATAGTGAACTGAGAATTTGATAATTTCTGTCCCTGAGTCACAAGAACCATATTAGAACACCATCTGCATAACAGCCCTGTAAAAAGTCTATAAGAAATACATTTCTGAGCCACATTCTATGTTTCCTCGTCTTGGGGAATTGGCAGCAGGAAGGGCATCTAGCTAATAAAATACTTCTACTTGCCTACAACCCTAGTAACAAAACCACTTTTTTCTTTTTACCTCACTCTCAGAGGATGGGCAAAGCTGGAAACGATAGATTCTTTGCTCCTTGTAGTAACTGAAATAATTGAACTCTCCTAACAATTAATTGTTGCTGACACAGACAATCACCAGATTCTGGATTTTACCCTAAAAAGATACTAATGAGAAAAGGAATCTGTAGACACTTAGCCCATTACAATATTTCTGATGGAATACACTGCTTATGATTTTCAATAAATTTTGAAAATAATCAAGAATTTGGAGGGATTTCGTAAAATAACTAACTTTGTCATTATTAAGTTGGTGTTTGGAACATAAGTTTTCACATAAAAAAGTATAATGTATGTAAAAAAGTATGAACACTTTAAAACAGATACTTTTTCTTGTCATAGAACCAGGGGTGGTTTCAGGCGGGTTGTTATCAAAAGGGTTAACTTAAGGTTTTCTGGCTTACTTTTTGTGAACTTAAACTTGAAAAACTTGGGATCTTTAATTGAATTGTTAATTTTTTAAGTTAATAAATTTCAAATTGAACAAATATATTTTACTTTACATTTTTAATTATTAGGTAGGTTTCATCACATTATTCTACTTGTAATTGTATTAACTCTTCTACTTGTAATTGTATTAACTTCTCAAATGAAGCATCAAGATCTGAAACCATAAATTTATAATAATGTTCCATCAAAGTACTTAGGTTACAAAATAATTGATTTTATCATATGGGAGCAAGACCTCAGATGGGTCTAGATGAGATATTGTGACAGCTATACTTTTTCCTAACAGGATTATATCAGCATACGTAAGTGAAGTGGAATCTTCAACTGAGAATTGAAAACAAGGAAGTTACTGTTGTGTATTGGTTCAATGTATTAGAGAAGAAATTGTATTGCTGTTAGAATTATTTTTAGCACACATCATACTATCAAATCATTAAGAAACAAACAGATTTCCAAAGATTGACATACACATAGCTAAATGTCAATATTCTTACAAAAGGACATGTTGCAAGCAATGTATATTTCAACATGTATGTGCCTTATTAAGACAGGACTTGCAAAATGTCAGTTCCAATATCAATCAGTCTTGGAATTGTTGTTCTTTTCTTACAAGACACTTAGACATTCAATGAAGAGACAAAGACAAATGAAAAAACATGCATTGTTTTAATGCTAAAAACCTAAGTTTAGAACTAGTTTAGATGCTTGTGTTCACAAAGACTTCTAAGTTGATCTTGAAACTCTGAGTAACAAAAACAAAAAAATAAAAAAATGGCAGCAGCCGTGGAGATGCTTCTTGTAACTTGAAACTTTTTCTTCATGTACCGCTTGTTATTCTTTTATTTATAATAGAAAACAGGAACGTGCTTAACTGATTATTAGTGAAGAACTTGACTCTTACTATCACTAGCATCACCACTGTCACCATCATCATCATCTTTGCCAGTGATGCCATTATTGCTATCACCATCTCTTACATAGTGGGGCTAAATGTATGTTTATCAAATGTATGCCTCTGAACTTAATCACAATTCATATGCACACACACACACACACACCATCATCATCATCATCAACATCCTGTTATGTCTACTTTCCATGCTGGCATGGGTTGGATAGGTTGCCACGATCCAAGTCAGTTCTTATTCAGAGTTACTGCCCTCCTAGACTGGTCAGAAGAACACATCCCACTTGTACATTCCATTTTTGGCAGGATTTCTATGGATGGATGCCCTTCCTAATACCAACCCTTTAAAGAGTGTATTGGGAGCATTTTATCGTGGCGCCAGCTCTAGAGAGGGTGTCATGAGATTAGAGTTCTCTCCACCATACGATGTCTCCAGCCATGACTACCCTATCTTTTATTCAGATCTTTGCTGGCATGGATTAATCTAGTAAAAATCATGAAGTTGTTGTTTATTTCCAAGTGAGCCCTGATTGAACAGACATACCTAAGACCAAGGGAATTCCAGGCATGACCTTCCCGCATTTTATTCAAACATAGTGTAACAGTGTATTTATGATTACATTATCCAGTGTTCTTTCTTTTGTAAGATGGTAGGGTGTTATTTGAGAAAGATTTGGCTACTATTTATAGCAGGTTAAGCAACCATGTAGAGACTCTCATGTACAGGGAGGTGAGGGATCTCAGATTGTAAGGAGGATTCTTTATTCTCCTTCAATAAAGGGTTGAAGTCTACGTGAAACATTTATCCAACTCCTAAATCTCCATTTTGCTGTGCTCACACATTAAACAACTCATATAATAAGTTTTCCCAAAATCTGGGTGCAGGCATAGCCATGTGCTTAAGAAGTTTGGCTTTACAAACCACATGATTCCAGGGTTGAACCCACTGCATAGCCATGTGCTTAAGAAGTTTGGCTTTACAAACCACATGATTCCAGGGTTGAACCAACTGCATAGCCATGTGCTTAAGAAGTTTGGCTTTACAAACCACATGATTCCAGGATTGAACCCACTGCATAGCCATGTGCTTCAGAAGTTTGGCTTTACAAACCACATGATTCCAGGATTGAACCCACTGCATAGCCATGTGCTTAAGAAGTTTGGCTTTACAAACCACATGATTCCAGGATTGAACCCACTGCATAGCCATG
>JAOPJM010527072.1:0-10340 GCA_027124095.1 Muusoctopus leioderma
ATGTAAAGATATTTTGAAAATTGATAACATTTGGGATGGTATCTTATATATAATATCTAACTAAAATAACATATTTGATATCGTTATTTCAGGAGAGTTTCGGGGTAGAGTCTACCGTGCCATAATAAGCAAACATGCTATTCTATAATTTATAATTATATGGACATACACTATTACAGAATATATTAAGAATCATATATGTTTGTATAACTATAATTTTAAGCAGAATTGTTCGCATGTAAATCCCAAGACCTTGCAAATTTTGATAAAGCCAAATCTGTTATCAATAAAATACAATACATACGGATTTCGTCAGATATAATATAAATACATATTAGAATAATTGCTTGGGGAGATGAACAAGGAACAGGGACTAAAATCAAATAGAAGCTGGTGTATACAAATATGCTTCTAAAACAAATATCATTGAAGTATGAAACGCCGTATACTTACAATTTATTATCGGACACAGTATTTTATCATAACACATTTTTGTTTCAGAAATATGTTTCTGACATGCAATTATGAAAAAGAAATTAAACAAACATGTTTACATACTTTTGCAGGAGCACCTGTGGAAATATTGCGAGTGATAATATTCCATGCGTGACAAGGGATAAAATGCTAAAAAATATATCTTTTAACATAATTTGCTAATTAGATATTTTTCTGTAGATATATGCAACACTACAGTAATTTCTTTCACACAAACTATACTGTGATGTGACTAAAATTACATATTTATATTGATATGGAGATATATACTTAGCCCAAATCATAATGCAAAGTTTTCAAATTATGATACGCATAAATATCTTCATAAATCTGTTATAAACTAAACATATATCGTATTTAGAGGTGATAGCCAAGCCATTTAGTAAGCTATCTTTTCGATATATTTGTCCTCTATAAAAGCTACCTCAGCCACATCGTATATTTACTTGAGGACGCAAGTAGTAATGGAAATTACTAAAGTATATGGCTGCTCAATGAAAATATAAAAAGAACCTTCGATCTGGTACATAGGTGTGTGTGTGTGTATCGAAGATACAGAAATACGGAGGTAGAGAAACAGAGAAAATAGAAAGATAGATGACGAGAGAGAGACAGAGAGATTGAATGAGAGAGAAGAGACCAGAAAGAAAGTCTGGAATATAGAAAGGCGATACATACGAATACAATGCGTTTGATATGTTAACCAATTGTAATTAAATGATGTTAGAAATTGTAATTTATTAGATATTTAGCAGAAAGTGAAGCAAGGAAACTGGGTCATTTATGCAGATCAGTAACAAGGTATTACATGCACAACGAAATTACTTGATAATTAATCATGTGCATTAAAACATAATAATAAAGAAATGTTGAATAATTGTGTATCTCCTTATGAATTAATAATCTAACAAATTTGACATATCTCCATATATTGAAGTCTAAGCTATAAAATATCGGTAATGAAATCGATGATATCAAAAGAGTTAAATATAGCCCCAGGTTACAAATAAAGTAGTGATGACAAGAGGTGGGTTCAGATACAAAGAGTTCAGCATGTTGCGTGTTGTATACATGTAGCATGTGCAGAATATAACAGTGGTGTAGTAGCCGCCTTAGAAATGAGTGACAGTCGAGTGGTGTAACAATTCTATGTCCAATGTCTTCTTCTGTTGCAGAGTGAAATCATGTCTATTTAGGTGGGTGGCCTTCCGTTAATGCAGACTAGGCCAGACTGTTTGTGAGTGTCAGTCGCATATATCTTGATCATTAGTTCCCAAATGTTGCTTCCTGACACACTACTGTGCATCGAGATGTAGTTAGGTGTGCCATGAAAATAATATAATTATATTTCAAAAAAGTGAAAAATTCGAACTGAAATACTATTTTAAATTTTAATACAATTCAAACTATAACTGTACCCTAAACTGAGAGTGTGAGTTAAGGAAATACTTCGTGCCCCTGTAATACACAAAAAACACATCGCCAAAACATCAAGCTCATGTTTCTCATTGGTATATTTATTGAATAAAGAAGTGGGTAGTTAATAATTTTCTGTAATTTAAATTATATTGATTGGCTAAATATTTTGTACAATTTTTACCTTAATGCACAAAATACACTGACAAATTATTGTTGGTAATACAGTGCACTGTGAGTAAATACAGTGTGTGTTCCACTGCTCTAGATGCTAGCTAATTATTCTTGTAGAGGGTTACAGAATGCTAAAGGCTGACATATTTAGTGATTTAGTCACAAGTGGAATGCCTGCAGTCTAATTGGTCCCCTTAATCATTAATGTACTTTATGTGTGTTTACGTAACAGAGTATTTTTGCTCATTAATTGTAGGTTGTGATAGGTAATCATTAGTGTTATTTAATAGTTGTTTACTGCCAGCTAGAAATTTCACAGTTACCAAAGATTTTTCAGAACTTTGGTCGAACGAAATTCAGTCTGTTAAGGTACCTCCTAACCATAACTTTCTCAACGCTGTTTCGCTTTCACACAACATATGATTACGTATTTCCATACACATTTAATCGCTAATTTCTACCACTTAACTAACTTGTAACTCTGTGATGTACACTATAATTCATTCTTGCATGTAAACAAACGACTACAAAATATTACAATCTTCAAGTTGTAACTCCTATTGTATTTTTTAAATACCTTCGATCTGTGTTGGTTTGCATGTTTGATTTAGGCCTTTCACCACAGTTTAGATCATGATTTGTTTTCTTCTACCGTGAGGTACCACATATTGATGATGGAACATATGGTCCCTGATACGACTTACAGCTTAGACATCCATAGAATTATGTCATCCAAGCTGTAGAATATTTCAAAACTAATCTTAATAGTTAATGCCTTCAGAGGTTTTCAAATTTTCATTAAAGAATTTAAGCTTGATACTTTTGTTAACCTATTATGTCAATAAAACTACATCAAAATGTATAGTTTTCACTTACCTTTTGTCGAATTGTTAGTGTTGGATAAAGCTATGTACAACCAAGGCATGGCCCACTAGAAAGTGGAGAAAATATCAAAATACAAATACCATAAAATCGAAATAAGCAGCTAGTGAGGTATGAAATTAAAACTGTACGAACAATAAATTGGGACCCTGAGTATGATAATGAAGTACAAGAAGGAATATATAAGAGTCGAACCAAGTCTCTCAACTCTACACAGTCAAACAATAGTTCTACTTTGCAAACCCATATCCTATACTAGACGCATTCCATTTAATAGCCCAACTCACGTACTACACGTTTTGCACACACTGTAGAACACACATACCTCCACACTCAATCCATATGCTAAGTTCGCAGACATACTCAATTCACATACACCGCACACTCATCGCCCAATAAAACTACAACACTCACACACCATACTCTACATAATCACCGCCAGATAATGCAACACAAACCACACAACACTTATTCTATAAAATCTGCATCCAATAAAATCATACTTACTCTACACAATCTCTACCCACTGAAATGAAACTTATCCTTAAGTAACCAACACCCGATACTATAACGCTTGCACCCCGCCATCAACATCTCACACACCACCAACATATAACACATCTCATATTTATATAATTGCTATTTAATAATATAACATAACTCACACAGCATATACGCTACACTGTCTGTGCCATAGCACATAACAGACTTAAATAACAACACATTAAATACAATCACCTTCTATTAAAATTACAACACTCGCATGGAGCGAATGAGGAAAGTCGTACGTGCTCGTTTGATCTGCTCGAAACAGTAGCCAATTTCCCTCAAATCACAACACACTGTCTCGCAAAAGGCACAATGTGAAGAGTGTATTCCTAGATACACTTAACAAGACACGATGGTCATGTATTGATCAATATTGATATGGTGTTAATGAACATCGACAACACAGCTAACGTAATGCATACTTAACACAATATGTACGAGAAAATATAAAGGTAACACCTGAAACAACAAAACAATTTCCGCAACAAAGCAATAGAGATTTTGTTACTGCTTCGTTTGGAGGGAAGTCAGTGCCCATAATCCTTTGTTCAGGGCCTCCAAAACAGATGAGAGGGAAGGTGGAAGGTATCCTCAGTCAGGATACCTGGCCCGATTGCTTCCAACAGAGTCGAATCTGCTAAAGTCACCCACGGCCCAGGTTGTGGTGGTAAACCGGCTGAGAGATTAAGTATTCCATCAGAGTAGTCCACGTTAGGATTTGAACTCAGAAGGAAAAGAGCCGGAATAAATACTGCGAGGGATTTTATCCACCCCAAAAGGATGAAAGGCAAGGTTGACCTTGGCTGAATTTCAAGTCAGAGTACAGTGAGCCGGAATGAATAATGTATGGTAATCTTCCCAACGCCTAGCATAAACATGTAGTATAAAAACACAATACAATATCCCAGAACGACAAAGATGCACACACTTCAGGAACACGGGGTGCAACTGCCGCTTCAGTTGAAATTTATTCGAAGCTGTTGAAAATAAAATAGTCATATTAATAATGTAGAAAATATCTAAATATAAAGATCTGGAATGAGATAAACATAGTGTGGGGATTAAAAACAGAAACAATCCACATTGTATTATGTGCCTTGGGAATTATTTTGAAAGATACATAACAAAAACTGGACAAAATGAGTAAAATACTGCAGTCACAGAGAACGTCTAACACAATAAAAAAACATAAAAACAAATGGTTGTGACGAAACAGAATCATTAACATTTCAAAAATATGGAGTCTCAGTTATACCAATTACTGCGGCTCCCAAGGCTATTAATATCATTGACGTCACAGTGAAAACATTTACGTCAGTGCAGAACCGAGTTTCCGCTGTTAAAGACAGCAGCACCTGCGTCACCATTATCATGCACATAACCATCAGCAACACTAGCATCAACATGAACAACAATATTACTGTCTACGTCTTCAACAACTATTATTCTGCTGACTTCACAGAAGTGTCTCTCAGCACTGCTGTCATTAGCTTGAGGTAAGGACAAAGATATGAAAAACTACAAAGGTTACACACAATGGAGTAATCTGCTGTAGAAATGCCTAAATAACAGAGAGAGAAAAAAATACAAAAGCCCATCCCTGATCAAATGGACAAATTTATGGAACGAATATGGTCTGAAGTGTTCGGCGACCAGCAGCCTAGATGCTAAACCCAAGGAAATACCGACCACCTGGGAGATTTGTGCCCTAAAGGGAGAACAAGGCGAGACAATCCACGTTCCCCATAACCGTTGTTACTAACCAACTCGACCACATCAACATCAAGAGCCACAGAAGCGCTAGGTAGTGTCATCGGAAGCTTAGTCACCTGATAAGGTTAGATTCGTAGTTCGATTATCTGGGGGAGACGGTTACTTTCGAGCTAACATAGTAGCCTCTACATTGTCAATTGACCTGTTAGAAATAGCAGGCAAACCCCCTTTATATCACACCTTGCTTTTATAAAAGCGGCTTTAGATACTGTAGTTCGGAATACGCTGTGTCTGAATGAAAGATCCGATGCTCATGGCTGCAATGCCTTTCATCATAACGTTTCTTAATCATGGATGAATGGTGGTTAAACAACAACAACAGCACAATTAACAGTAGCAGTCCCAACTTTGTCAGCATCGACAAAAAACCCCCCCATCAAATGGGACACATACGAAGAGGCCCATAGAAAAGTACCGCTACCAAAGAAACACTAACATTCGCAAAGAACATATACAGACATGCAAAGTCATAGCTTAATCAACGTTCAATTCCTCTAATGAGGGAAATGACGCCGGTGATAAGGAAGAGTCCAGAAAATAACAAAAAGTGGAGGAGTGAAGAAGGAGGATGATTTTGGCATCGCGATACAAAAGAAAAAATGTCCAAACAAACGAGTCAGCCAGCTGGACAACAGGAACAATAACAGCAGCAACAACAACAGCAACCACACCGACAAGAAACGCAATAAGAATTGAATCAACATCAACAGCCACAACAGCAACAGCAACGACACCAGAGTAGCAGCAATATGACAAAAAATAATGAATTTAAGTACAACAAAAACAGCACCAGCAGCAAAAGAGGGCTTCAAATGCAACCGCAACAGCAACAGCAAAAGCAAGAACTACAAGCCCAAGCGTATAAACAATAACCACAGAAACAATAACGCACAGAAGAACTAGATCAGATAAAACATCTCTGTATGTAGAATGTTCTTTGATGAAATTCTTGTAGAATATAATAATTTTTTCCCTCCAAAAGTCGAGGAATTTGATGTGCACGTAATCGAAAAGATAAGAGACCCACATAGGTTGTTTATCGCACAATGAGGTCACATTTTCCATATGGTGTGGGGATCTAAAAACAGATCCCCGACAAGGATCTTTTAGAAAGGCCTTTCATATATCCCGACTAATGACTGGATCAATTCAAGACAATAATAAGTGACCCAGCTCTTATATATTCTCCGCCTAAGATGGGTATACACAGAGTAACTGGTATAAATACATATGGGATGAGGTCGGCGTGGAATGAGGGCTAGCCGCTGTACGATATGATTCTGTTACTAAGTGCGGATGTTGTAGCTAGCAGTAAGACCATGTTTTCCACAAGTCATATGCGCTCGCCCTCCTACTGGCCGACTTTGAGATTTACGCCTGTTTTGTTCGGCCAGGATCGAGTGGCCTATCAACGTTGTTTCGTAATGTTCTGGACCTAAGGCAAACACGACGATGATAAATCCAGATGGTAAGTCAGTAGTTCCGGTCATGAGTAGCAGTGATGGCAAGGATGCGTTCAGACTAATTGCTGTTTACGCTTGGACATGAGCTGAACGGTCGGATTTCATCAAAAGGTTAGAGACATTCAAAGGAACGTCTCACTGATCAGTGTTAGTGGGCGACTGGAATTGCATTTGTTACGCATACGGCTGGTGTAGCCGATAGATGAGAGACGGGGAAATAGCCTCACTTTACTCCTCATGCCATACCAACTGTCTCACAGGTAACGCTTGTACTTGTTCAATGCGCTAATGTGGACTTGGAGAAAGTCATCCAGCTCATACACAGAGATTGTGTACCGTAGGTTGGCAGATAACCTAACCGTAATTTACTCACGATAGGTGACTACACAAACTCAATGGACAAGGAGGAGGTGGGAAAGAATTCATGAACAGGAATAGTGAATTAGTTAAGTATCAATTATCCGAGCAATTACCAGCAATAGGAGTTGAAGAGTCGATAGACTTTAACAAGAATGCAGCAATAGAGATGAGTAAACTAGATTTAGCGCTAGACATCCCATTGCTCCAAGTGAATAAAAAATGCATGCTATACGATATGCGACCGGCAAGAATGTTCATCGACCATTTCTTCAACCTAAAATATGTACAATGCATTTGTTATGCTAGGGCACGTTATCTGGGAACAAAAAGGAGCAAAAGCCTTTAGATGGGGCCGGGTGACAGACGTGTAATTTCGAAACAAGTCTACACTTCAGTCTTTGTTGAACTGCTGGGGGCATATGCTATCTGATTCCAACCAAATAAGTGAGGCTTTCCGGTAGGATTTTGTCGAAATTTCTCAAAGATTGACGACCTTGAGATGGTCAAGCTCTATGCCTACCTCAACAATCTATCACAAGTATCGGTGTAGAACGCAACGTTCTGCTAGAAACTGATATCAGTAGCAACGTTTTTCCCACAGTCGGTTATAGAGCTTCCGAAACCGACCCCTGCATCCAGGCTATTGTCATCAGAAATAGTACTGTTTCAGATATGTAAACTTCTTCACACCTCTTAGAGGCTGATTTGCGATCAGGATGGTTGTCAGTTTATGTTTCTGGTACTCCATGTTCAGGTTGATATAATACTTCAGTCTTTCTTATATTGACCAAAGACTGTCGCCGCACATTCAAACTGATGTGTAATTTTCTGGATATCCTCAAGGGAATGATCCACCATAGCTGAGGCATCAGCGAAGAGAAGTTCGCAGATATACATATCATGTCACGTCCTAGAGGTTCTTAGCCTTGATATGTTCAGAGGTTCACCATCCACTCTTATGCAGATTTTTACAGCACCCATGAGCTCACTCACTATATTATCAAATACGGCACCTAGGAATACTGCAAATAGCGTTGGAGTAAGTACACATCGCTGCTTTACTCCATGGGCCACCAGAAAGGAGGATGAATTGTCACTCCCAAGAGAGACTGTGGCAGACATACCCTCGTGGAACTGCTTGACTAACTCCACAAATTTGTCCGGGCGACCCTATCGTTTAAGCAGGGTCCATAAGCTATTGAACCCCTTTGTAAAGTCAATAAATACGACGAAAAATGCCGACTCGCTTTTCGATAGCCTTTCTCTGGATTTGTCTCAGGGTCAAAATCATATCATTGGTGCTCCTAGATGCACGGAAACTACATTGGCTTTCAGGAAGAATTTTCTCACATAATTTGAGTAGCCCCTGAGTAGTATTTTTGCTAGAAGTTTCCCTGTGGTTGACAGAAATAAAATTCCTCGCTAGTTGCAACTGTCTTGTCAGTCACCTTTCCCCTTGTGAATGGTGACTATCTGAGCATCTTTGAATTGTTGCAGGAGGTTACAAAAATTGCTAACGTTCTCTGAAAATTGGAGAGGTTCGCGGTGCAATTCCCTCCCACCATAATTATACATTTTCATGGGAATGGTGTCAACACTAGGACCTTTCCCTGGTTTGGTCTGATGCATTGCAGTTACCAGCTCCTCCACACTCGGTGGTAAGTCCAAGCTGGCATTTTCCAGAAGATGTTGGATATGTTTAAGAGCCCTGCGAGAAATTATTGAGGGCCGGTTTAATAGCTCCCTAAAATGTTCTTGTCAGCGTTTCATAATGTCATTGTTCTCTCTGTAGAAGTGTGAGTCGTATTTGCTCTTTATTGTTACACTAACACCTTTGAATGTGTGGTATTTCTCCGGGCACTCCGCATTTCAAATGTTATCAGAAAGATGTTATTTCCATGGGTGGTTTACCTCCCGACACACCGACTTCGAAACATCATTTAAATTATTTTCAAAACTAAAGAACTTCGAGAATAAAAGAACAAATTTAATGTTCAATGATAGTTTCAAATGAAATGAAACTGTTTTCACTTTCACTTAAACATGTGTTCTTATTCAATAGGTTTGAATTAGCTATATGTCATTTGACAATTAAATTATGAAAAATGCCATGCATATTGAGCACATTAGGTACCGGGCTCCTATAAACACATTAGAAACAATTCATTTCTTACATGAAATATAACATTTCGGAAGAATTATGGGTCATTTATCGCAACTATTCAGCCCGGGCATCGACGGGTATTCTCCTAGTTAGTTGTATTATCCTTTTATATATGAATATTTTGAAATATATGCAAAGGTGTTGATATCTTTTTATTTCATATTATGTTTCCAGTTTATTATTTTGGACTCACTTTCTTGTGGCTTTCTTAATAACATTGACACACACAAGAATACACACACACAGACATATATATACATATGTGTATATATATATTTATTTATTTATTCATTCATACATACACACACACACACACGCACATACACACACACACACACGCACACACACACACACGCACACACACACACGCACGCACACACATATATATATATATATATTTATATATTTGCAACACAGCCTGAATTAGAAACTCCAAGACAAAATTAGTGTAATTTAATCTATATATATTATTAATTTGAAGTTTTTCTCTGAAGCGTAAGCAGATGTGAATTCATTCTTATATTCTCTTCATGCACAACAATTATAGAAGATTAATTGAACAGGATTCTTACCTAGCTGGCTAAACATTGGAAGACAAGTGCCCCTAATCCTTCTGGCCATTAAAAGAAATTATAGCAATGGCTATTTAAATTGAACAAAAACTAAATTAAATTTACTTCAGATTTTCTAATAGATGCTCTGTTGAGTATAAAATGTTTATTACATATTTAACCACGATGCCGACGAATTCGTGTTAAGGAAATTAGAACAGCCATTTCAGTTATGTTCTGGTTTGTGTATGATTCAAACAGTGATTGGTGTAATGTTCCTCCGTGGTCAGAACGATTGAGGTTACTTCTGATGATTAGCCGAATAACTATGGAAACAGTTAAGGCAGTATCCTATAGTATTGTATTATTCAGTGTAGGAAGAGGGCAACAAGATTTGTTTATATATGTTTAAGTTTCAAAATAAAAGGCGTAACAACTATTGGTTTAACTACATATATATATATATATATATATATATATAAGGAAAAATAAGTTGAAAATGCACTTGGAGTC
>JAOPJM010527081.1:0-10339 GCA_027124095.1 Muusoctopus leioderma
GGCCCATCCTGTCTTATCCCTTTATGGAGGGGGGGGGGGACGACGACTCAGGAAAGGACATGTTGGATTATGTGATCCTAAGACGGTATGGGTGCGATTCGAGAGAATTTGGCTGCTATTTCTAGCAGGTCGAGTGATCACATAGAGGCTCCCTTGTCAACTCAGGGAAACTAGGTGGTGTTTACTGGTGTAGAACACCACTACTAGTTTCCCTGAGCCAATGGGGGGCGCTGGGTTCTGCATCAGCAAAGCCAGTAAATATAATTTGTAAATATGAATAAGTTGTTTAGCCCCAGTTCAGCAGCCATGATCAAAGCACGCCTATGATCAAAAATATTCCAGCCATGACCATCCTGTCTTTCTGTAAACCTAGGACAGTTGCTTCCACAACTTATTTTACTTGAGACGCACTGTGGAGCAAATAAAGAAATTTTAACACATTTTGAGCATAAAGTAAAAATTTTTAAAAAATTAAAAAAAGAAAAAAAATGAAAAAAGTTATATTTATATACTGTATATACTTGTGTATAAGTCACACCCTCATTTTACATACAACATCCTTGGCTCAGTACTGGACTCGCATGTAAGTCACAGGCTATGTTTATCAATATTGCCTATATGGAGGGAATTTCACTCAAAATATTCAAAACTAAACATATTTTCTTCTGTAATATGTCTCTAATAAAGCTACATGTAAACATATCCTTTCGTAGCTCTTAACTAATTAAACCCATGTTAATGAACTATTAATTATCTATAGTTAATAATTCTATTTTATTTATTTAATCACATGCAACAACAACACATTTTATCAAAATTTATCACATGCAATAACAAAATATGTAACACACTCCAGTTAGACACCATCTCTTCTTAATTATTATCAAATACATTTTCTGGTGTAAAATAAATCTTTAGAAGCTTATCAAATTACATAATATACTTATAATATACTGAGGGGGTGGTTCTGCTCTACTTCCATATGTTGCAATTATAATACATGGTAACAATATTTAACTGGTTTCCTGTCTTGTAAATAATAAGGGATTCAAAGAGTTTGTTTACTCACAGTAAATTATGGGAGTCACAAATTATTTTTATATTTTAATCATTGACTAGAGAGAGAATGATTAACCCGTAACATCCTGTAGGACACAGTTCCACATGGTACTGCATCATCAAATTAATATGAATAATTGAACTATATATATATGGTGAAAGTGAACTATTTTTGTGGGAAAGCACCTCAAGAACCTGTGTTCCTTACCTGTAAATTTCATAATAAATAAGCTGCAAAAAAACTCATTTTAAGGTATTTTCTACTCAATCATTGAAGGACTTAACATCCTGTTAAAAAAATGTCTAAGAGTTAAAGTGTGTGTGTGTGTGTGTGTGCTATTACGGTTTGAAGTTAACTCTTAACATCCTGTTAAAAATTTTCTAAATCCTGTAATGGTAGAGCAGAAAATCCCTAAAAATGTGATTTTTGCAGTTTATTTATTATGAAATTTACAGGTAAGAAACACAGGTGCTTGGTGTTTTCACACAAAATCAATTCAATTTCACCATATATATATATATATATATATATATATAGCTGAATAATTCATATCAATTTGATGATGCAGTACCGTGTGGAACTGTCTTACAGGACGTTAAGAGTTAAACAACAAAAACAATATTTCATGGACTGCTATTTACAATGTACCATATATTTTTGTATGTTTAGTAGATAAGTCACATGCTGGTTTTTACGTCATGTTTCTGTGGAAAAAGGTGTGACTTATACACAAGTATATATAAACATGATTGTATAAATATTTTAAACTACAGAAAATTATTATTTACTTCTTTATTCAATAAATGAAGCATAGTTATCAAGACTTTATATTTAGAATATTTCAGTTTACATTTTTCACATTTCTTTAAATATAATTTAATTATTTTCAGTGCACCTAGCTACATCTTGCTGCACACTGGTGTGCCACAATGCACCATTTGGAAACCACTGATTGGGGACTACATTGACCACCTACAGTCCTTCCTTTTGTAAGATGGTAGGGTGTAATTTGAGGGAATTTGGTTGCTATTTCCAGGTCACATGACCTCATAGGCTATGGATAAGAGGGTATGCTGTGGTAGAGGCGTGAATAATTCTAATGTTTTGGACAAGACCCCTTTTTTCAGAAGAAACAAGAAAGGTTTTCTGATAGTCATAAATAAATAGGCTTTAAGCATATTTATTCAGCAATAGGGCTTCTTTCCCCAGGAAGGAAGTCCTAATAATTCGGGACCTGGGAATCCCGGGAGAGAAGCCCTAATAGGAGATGGCATGAGGAGTGGGAAGAGGTGAATTTGAGGTAGGGGTAGGAAGCCCTAAACTATATAAATAAGCGCAAATGTTTGTCTGTTTGTCTTGAAACAACGTCACCATTTCTGAACGAATCTTTACCAAATTTGTCATGGACATCCTAATGTATCCCAGAAAATTTATTGTACAACGAAATCCGGAATCCCACCAAGGAATACACATTTTTCGCTTACAATATGAAATTTCCCCAAAAGAGATGGGGGAAAGACAAGAAGTTGCACTTAAGTAAGAAGCTGCACTTAAGTAAGAAGCAAAACTATTATAGGTGGTTAAGTAGGAGGTAGTTATTTTTTAAGGTAGCCTCTGTGTTGTTCTTTCTCTCTCTCCCCTTCTCGCCCCTCTCATATATATATCCCATTCGCTTCTATTTTTCTTTCTTTCTCTCAATTTAACAAAATATTCTTGACACTTAAAGAAAAGACACTGTTGTTTTTCATAAGGGCCAGACGTTAAAGTTGGTTGGAATTGTTAAAGAAATTACAGGTATATTGATTCCCTCTGCTTATTAAAATAAACTGTTTTTTTCTTAAACGTTTAACAATTTTACTTTTATCAGAATATATTTTAAAGAAGAAAAGCATGTTTGCCCAAAAATTAAGACAACTATGTACGAGTTACGTTTTATTTTTATTTGTTGTACATTATGATAGCGTTATACTTAAACCATCTGAATTGCTTGCATGTAACAATTCTGAATTAATATGTATTCCTTAGTTTATTTTAGGTATTAATAAACCCGGGCCATTAATAATAAAATGTTAAAGATACGTTAAAGAGTCGGACTAAATATTTTGCAGTATTTATTGCGGCTCTGTACGTTGTGAGTTCAAATGCCGCCGAGGACTACTACTTACATATATTTTCAAGTAATATAAATGTTGAATAATTCTTATTCTACTGCTATCTCTATATCACTTTTGAGAACTTGAATACCATATGACGTCCATAATCGCGTACATAAAGATTTCCTATTGATTCATTTACGTTAAAAAAAAACAACAAATGTTTCTTCGTATTCTGCACCCGGGAAACGTCGGGTATCTCTGCTAGTATTACTATAATGAATCTTTATTACGGAGTTGTTTTAAAGATAAGTACATGAGTAAATATGATGATAGCAATCTTACACAAAATGTAGAAAACGTAACATGCGCTGGTATAAAACCCCTTCTAATCTTGAAGTAAATACTTGTAATCCTAGAAAGTCTGTAAGTCTTGTACATAAACACTCCCAATCATCACAAATACCGTAGAATTTTCAATTATCACAGTATTATTGTCCACTATTCTACCACAGGTAACTTTGTAGAACTATTGTCTAATCAACCGTAAAAATCTCGCACTTTCCGCTATTTCTAATACCACTCAACCATGCAATTGTATAAACCCTGATTCATTTCTTTAAATGATAAATGTCAGATAAGCCCTATAGTTTATTGCACTAATGTGTCAGCCATAAATGTGTGAATTATTGGAGAATATATCAATTTAACGGAAAAATCCTTTTAAACGGAGGTAGACCAACACACACACATTTTCAGAAAACCAGCCAGACGTCTAGACACTAGTTTGTCGAAAATTGAATTTTGAAAGATAAGCATACCAATTTCCATATTAAATGGAAAATTTCAAATCACGCTAAAGCATACACACAAATGTTCAACTTTCGTGATTTATGCATTTCTGAGTAACGTGAAATCTTCATTACAGGGATATATTGAACAGGAAATCTGAGCTTATTTCATTCTACATTCGGTAGACATAAACTTTCATTTTTACTGAAAAACTATAAAGTATCCCACTCTCAAATAATTATATATATTATATGAGAAAAACACAAATAGAGTTACTCCTCTGTTCTCCCCATTGCATATTAAATTGTTACATAGGCTATATATAAAAAAAAATGATATCTTTTTTATAATTAAGTTATGCTGACACATGTAATACTTTAAAATTATTATCTTTTACATTGCTACTGTACACCATATTTTATATAATTACTGTAACCTTTATATATTTCCATTTATTTCTTCCTATATATATATATATATATATATATATATATATATATACAGGAATATACGTTTTTTCCATACAAGTAGAAGCACAAAGAAATGAAGTTGAAAATACACTTGGAGTCTTTATGAAGATTTATTTATTTACATTAGCTTAAACAGATTCACAATTTCATTATTTTTTAAAAGTAGTGTGAGATGGAGGGACGTGGAGCTATGCCGAAATTGTCTCATCTCTGACCGGAGTTTGAAAATTCGCTTCTTTTTATGGAGAGATTATGGCTCAAATTGCCATCGGTTAAGATACAGTTTGATAGGTTGAAGATGGCCGCGAGGTCAGACAGAATTTGTTTAGTTCTCTGTGACGTCCGCGTATTAGAGTTATGTATCAGTATGAACGAAAATTGGGCAAAGATTAGGGCTGTGTTAATCCAGTGAGTGTGTCATGTGACAGTATGAACAATTGAGCAAAGAATTCAACGTTGTCAGAATAGCTAAAATAGAGAAATAGACTGTTTGCTTATATGCGAGTGGCAGTAAATTTTGAATCTGTATGTATGTATGTGTGCATGCGGTTGTATATATGTTTGTGTGTGAGAGTGTGAAATACAGAAGTTTAATTTCTTTGTGATTTAGTGTCATAGTTGTCGAAGAATGTATGTGTTCGATATGTTATTCAGTCGTGGTATGTATTTTATAATAAATTATATTTTCCTTATTTGAATGTGAGAAACCGAAGATATTTAATCTATCATACACACACCTTTCCACACAACAGATCCAAGTCCTCTCAAAAAGGTATGAAATTCGCTCCAACACCATAATACCCTAACTACAATGAAATTCGGGACGATATCTCACACTTCTGTATAAAAGTATGCCTAACAGAAGAATTATTTGACAAGGAAAACAATGACGAATCAATTGTGTGAAGTAAAAGTAGTTACAACCCAACAAAAGGTAGGAACAAAGCATTAGATAAATCTTGTGATTTTATATCCATCTTCCCCTATAATGAACTACCACATCCTAAATCCATATCCAACAAAGTAGAAAGTATTGGGAAATTATCGATGAACAAAAAAAACAATAATGACATCGTAATTAAAGAAGCAGATAAGGGAAGTGCTGTAGTCACTACAAAAACGCAGTATTATCCCTACTACAAGACACCTATTGTGAAAAGGTAAACAAATACCTACAATCAAAAACAATGAAAAAACATAGCACCTTCATTCACCTACATCGAAAAGGTTTAACAGACAAGGAATGTGACTACCTAATGAACTTTCAATGCAAAATCATTAATTTCTACGGACTCCCCAAAATACATGAGAACAAAGCAATTGTAGCAGTTCACCTGGCAGAAATTCGAACCCAGTTCTTGTCGTTTCACTTTGCCCAAACGGTTGATTTTTCGCCAAAATAATTCGGTAGTCTTATTTTTGGATAATACTTTTGCTTCGAGATCAACAGACACGTCTATAAGTTCGTCAAAAATTTCTTGGTTTTCTATGCTGTTTTGGTTGAAATGGTAGTCAAAAGGTGATACAATCAAATCAGGAATTTGCATATTTTGCAAGTCTGCAAATCTAATGCTGAAATCATGAATTAGCTCTTTAAGATATTTAACAAATATCTCCAAAACATCTTCGGTAATACTTCCATTTTCTTCATTGTTCAGTTGTTGAAGATTTGCAAAATATCTGAAATCTCTCGTTGCTAAGGACGATTTAAATATCTCCAGTTTCTTTTGAAAACCTAGCAAGATTGTGTGAACTTGAATGAGGCTGTCATTTTTACCTTGCAAACGATTTTGGGACTCATTAAATTTTGAATATAAGTCAGCCAGATATGAACTTTACACTTCTGCAGCTCGTCACACAGAGAATAATCCATATCTTTCAAAAACTCTATAGTTGAGCTGTACAACTCACAGGTATTTGAAGACAGTGACCCCTTGAAAGCCACCTGACTACTTTAGTGTGCAATAGTAGTTGATTAGCTGTCTCATCATTTTATTTGCATAACCTGGCAAACAAACATGAATGCAATGGATTTGCTTTGATTTTATTAATTGCTTTTACACATACTTTTATGGACTCAAAAGTTTCTCCACAAGATTTTGTCAATGAATGAAACAATGAACAGTGCGTATATTAGGAATTTTTTGTTTCAGAAGGGAAGCAAATCCTCGATACCGACCTGTCATGGAGGGTGCTCTATCGGTAGCAACTGCACAACTATTTTCCATTAGAATATTATGTTTTTCCACATACTCTTCCAAACAAAGTAGTATAGTCTCTCCTTTTGAGTCTGTTTTCAGATATTTGGCAAGAAGAAATTCATCTATAAAACACTTTTTTTTGACTGGCTGAAATATCTTACATAAGCCATAAGAACATTTTCACTTCCAAATGTTGATTTATCAAGTTGAATTGAAAACTTGCGATGTTTAAGTTCGTTGGTAACGGTTTCTTCAACGTCTTCAGATAACTCGTCTATTCGCCTTTTCACTGTATTATAACTTAGTGGTAAAGACTTAAGAATAGCACTGGAGTCTTTTTGCATCATCGTCTCTATGACTTCCTTTATAGCTGGAATAATGATTTCTTCGCCAATTGAATGAGGTTTTCCTGCTTTTGCAATGAGCATCGATATATTATAAGAAGCTTTTAATCCGCTTTCAGCATCAGCTTGAGCAGGAGCTTTAAAGAAGGAAGTTAGTTTTGTACGATTCTTCAGTTTTTCTTTCAGCATCTTAAAGTAGTCAAGATTTTTATCCTTCTTATCTGTATGCATTTTTTCTAGATGTTCTTTCATTTTCGATGGCTTCATGGCGTCGTTGGTGAATACTCTCTCACATATAAGACACATTGGTTGCGTTTCATTGCTAATGGAAGGAATGAACCCAAATTTTAAGTATTCCAGTGAATATTGTCGACATTTCTTCTTTGCAATTGCCATTATAGTAAATTGTACACCTTATGTTTATAAATTTATTTACATTTTATCCGCACTGCTTCTGGTTTTATTTTTTGTTGTCGTTACTGTTGTTGTTGTTGTTACTATTGTAATTGTTGACGTTGTTTTTGTTTTCGTTCAGTATCATTTATTTTGTCTTTCAATTATTTCCCTAGGGAATTTTTTGACCAGCTTTTTTGGTTAACGTTTTTTTTAATACAAATTATGGGAAATTTTAGATTCTGTTTTTTTCTCTATTGAATATTAAAATTTCTAAAAAAAACCTCCTAAAGACCAATTTATCTCTCACCGACCCACTAACGACCCTTTAGCTTTCATCGACTCCCTGAGAGTCGCCACCGACCACAGGGGGTCGGTACCGCCCACTTTGGCAACCCCTGGTTTAGAACCATACTTGTCGGAAAACAAAGAGTAACTGAGAATCAGACTGTGTAGTCGGAGTGAATCCACTGTGAGGAGTTGGAGCGCCAGTCCGAAGCTAGGATTTTATTTATTTGACAGTGTAATAAGTATTAAATGCCATATTCCGATAGACGAATTGAAGATGGGAAGAAGAAGAACAGGTCAATTTCTTCTTATATAGCATTTATTTTCAATCATATTATCTAACTGAAAAGGCGACACTTTTCAGTTAAAGCAAGCATAGAGTGAAGAAAACAATAGAAATATAACGCATACATATTGTAAAGCAAAGAGAGTGAGTATCTACAGTTCGTGTTTAGTTAAGACAGTCCTTGATAATTGTTCGAAAGCATGAGAAATGTTCCCGCTGAAATGTTATCACTTAGATGTTCATGAGAGACAGTAGACGTCCCATGGCGAAAGACAGGAGCTGGATTCGGAGATCAAACATTTCTGTAGCGGCTCATTAAATCTCTGTGTCTATCGCCAAAATGAGCGAGTTTTTATAACATTTTAGATTTGGAGGGAAAAAAAGATCATGTGACAGAATGTTCTAGAATTTCTTAGAATTACAAAAGAGGAAGTTAGGATTTCCTATAATTACAAAGAAAGTGTCAACTTATATTTTTGATTTGTGGTGACAGGTCGCAGTGGATTTTAATTGGCTGGCAAGAATTGGCTAGGTGCGGCTCATCCAAACATGAAAGTTGTTGGCCAGTCGACTCCATATCTGAACTCAACGCACCGAGTTCGATTCCCGACCTGCAAATACATGTGTGCGAGTTATGTAATATATATGTGTGAGTGTGTGCAAGCTAGTAGTTTAACAGTCACTTCAACAATAACGATATTTTAGCTAAAATACAAGTAGTACAAATAAAATTTTATAATTTGTTAAAAAGAATATTCGAATACGGAATATTAGGACGTCTTCGTAACATCAAACAGAACAGAGGATAACATCATCAAATAGGGGACATGTCCAGTATATACAGGACGTCTGGTAACCATAATAGCATGTCGTGATTGGGCAGTCCGTCAGTGGTAGGTGGTCGGGAGGATAAGAAGTATTATAGTTTGATGAATTGGAGTGTCCCTTAACTTGCAACAGTTAAATATACAATTTTGGTATACACTACATTGAACCTTCAGTAATGCATTGTTATTTATATGTTATATAAATGTTTCTTCTTGAACTATTTATTGTTAAAGCTAAATTCTCGTCTTTGTAAATTATTTACCTCATAAAAAATTCCTGTTGCAATAAAATGTAGGTAAAAACATGATACTTAAAACGAGAATAAAAACCTTGGCAACAATTTGGCTGAAACTAAAGTTGTTGAACCACTGTTACAAATGAAATGCTTGAAATGAGCACATAGACCAGGAAATATGATATATTGTGAAAGTTTAAGTAATGTTTCCTTAATATTTGTGTCAAGGACACATTGTAAAAGTCACTCAACTCCATAACAGTATAATTTATAAATTTGTCTCCAGACAGAATTTATTTCCTTTTATGTCTGTCTAATTTTATATATAATGAAATGATATAATGAATTCAGTAGTCCTTGTGCTACTTATAGTTTTTATATAATCTTGGATATACTATTAACCACCAACTGTAAAGTGTATTTAAAAAAATATAATTATTTTTGTTTAAGCAAATTCTGTAAGGTGGCAAATTGGTAGAATCGTTAGAGCATCGGCCAAAATGTCTTGCAGTATTTGTTCTGACTCTCAAATCCCACCGAGGCCAACTTTACCTTTCATCCTTCCAGAGTCAATAAAATAAATACCAGTCTAGGGCAGTGGATTGACGGATTTGTTAGAGCGTTTGTCAAAACGCTTTCTGGTATTTGTTTGGGCTCTTTACATTCTGAGTGCCAAAGAAGTTGTGATGAACATATCGGTATATAGCTGACAAAATGGTGTTTTGTAGAACAATATCCGGGGGAAGGCAACGGGGAAACCACCTTTGTATTGCCACAAAAATTCCACGAGGAAACACATAGCGTTTATCAAGGAAGTCACCAGGAGTCGTTCGTCGATATGATGTAAATTGTCAAAATAAGTGATTAAAAAAAGAACCAAGGCTAGAATAAAAAGAATTCTCAAACTAGAGTGACGAATAAAACAAATTCTAGAAGCTACAGTGGGAAAATATAGAGAGTTTTTTTTTTCATTATTTTAATGATATTTATATATTCACCATTACTACTTTTCCGTAACTTGAGACTATCAGAAATATATTACTTATGATTACTTGGCTTTTCTAATCAGAATTAATAAACTTAATCTCATAAGCACCCGCATTTGGTATTCTGAATATAGAATTTAAAAAGCTGGAATGTATAACATTTTCATATTTAGAAAAAAGCTATTGGAGTTTGGAGTAGGACATTTTAGTAGGTCGGTATGTCGACTACTAATTAGTATATAGATGTGTGCATTGCTATCGAGGATAAAGACATACCTTTAGTTCGTAGAGCTGGTCTGTTGAAGAAGAGAGAAGACTGAGGCAAGAAGTATATATTATATATTTATTATTATACTTCAATAT
>JAOPJM010527100.1:0-17111 GCA_027124095.1 Muusoctopus leioderma
ACACATATATATATATATATATATACACAAATATACATACATATATGTACATATATACATATATATATTTATACATATATGCATAAATACATATATGCATATATACACGTACACACACACACACGTATATGTATCTATCTCTCTCTATATATATATACACGTACACACTCATACACACGTATATGTAGGTATCGATATATCTATATATATATATTGTCTCCCTTAGTTTTTGTCTTGATACAGGGTTCTAATCCTGTTCTCGGATGTAACCTGGAGTCAATTTTCGAAAAGGCCTATATTTATCATGTATGCTACTGTAGTATACCCTCAATTTGCTTATATCCACTATCCGTGCCACTGGACCCTTTGATTAATTTCTACTCACTCATTATGAGTTTACTCTTACCAGCACTAAATGTTCCTCCTTTTTACTATAAGTATTGTCTTGTAAACACTGACTGGCAAGCCGGTAGAATTCACTATGCTGATGAGATCCAATAAGATCGAAACGCGTCCCTGGTTGTCACCGCTTGCCAACAAAGATCATATTGTCCTTCTTCCATAGCACGTGAAATAATATTTATTTTTTAAATAAAAAATAATCTTTCTAATATTTAGAAAGATTGTTTTTTCACAAAAAAATATACATTTTTCTTTGATTGTCTCCCTTAGTTTTTGTCTTGATACAGGGTTCTAATCCTGTTCTCGGCTGCAACTTGAAGTAAATTTTCGAAAAGTCCTATATTTATCATGTATGCTACTGTAGTATACCCTTAATTTGCTTATATATATATATATATATATATGCATATGCCTGATTAATAATCTCTCTTCTTGAAAATGGTATTAATGGTTGCACCTCTGAAGTCACCTGGTATGTCTTCTAGTGTCCAGATTAGCAGAAACATTGTATGAAACTTTGTTGTTAGTGTTTCATTCCAAAGTTTATGTATCTCAGCACTAATCCTGTCGAACCTGAGTGGCTTGTTGCTTTTTAGGGAATAGATTGCTCTTCGATTTCTGCAATATTAGGCGGCACGGCTAAGTTGTTCATCATTGCCATTATGCGATGTTGTTCAGAGAGCTTTCGCTTGCCGCACAGCCATCGGTTGTTGACAGCTATTTGTTCCTGTATAAGATTCGTGCAGCCTTTAAACCTGATAGTTATTGGAACTGTTCTACTAGGATCATAGTCGCCCTGAAGAAACCTCTTATGTCATGGATTTCAAATGCTTTCGTCTGCTAATAATTGTTCTTTATTGAACGTGTCTGTCTTGTTCTAGGCTGCATCTTTGCTTCCTGGCTATCATTTTTATTTTCTGCGATCTTGGCGGATCCTAGAATATTAGAAATAAAGGTCTGAAAACAAAATCGATATAACAATAGTGGTTTACACTTTACTTAACATTTAAATATTTCGGTATTAAAACACTTTTATTCAGAGAAAATGGAGATTGAACACAGCTCTTATCAGCACAGATATGTGAGCATGAGGTGAGGGTTGCGATATGCACAGATTAGTAGTTTTGTACTAGTCAATTAGTATTGCGCAACTTTCTGTTATTCATAGTGGGATTTAATTTTTTAAAAATACGAATAGACTCCTTAATCCTCAAATTTACAATATTCCACCCTATGGATTTGATGGAGGCCGTGATATTCTGGTTATGACATCGCTCCAGATATTTTCTAGTAGAAGAAACATTTGCATGAATGTGTTCTTTAACGAGAATGTACAGTATGCGAACGACGCCGCCGACGTAAGATCCGCCACATTTATTACATGATATGTGGTGCCCCACATTAGCCCTTAAACGCATGTCCACATAGTGGATAGGGTAGTTGGGCCATTGGCCAATTGCCATATCAACATGAGTCGCGAGCACCTTTTCTTTCTAGCCTGTTGACGTGTGTCTTCAGCAAATCTGCTGGAGAGTCGTTGGACCGTATCAGCTTTCAAAAAAAGAAAATGTATAGCAGGGAAAATAAAAGAAAAAGTAATTTAAAAAATAAAACAGAGCCCAAACGATGTTCAAAGAACGAATTAGGGGAGATGCTTCAGGAAATGAAAAATAGATAAGGGGATTGATTCACAGAAGTTAAAAAAATTAAAAGAATAAAAATAGAAAAAAATGAAAAATGAAAAATAAAACAAAACATTTTTTAGAACTCTCCATTAATTAAGGAATTCAATAAACATGGGTAAAAGAGAGAATAAAAAAACATTAAAATAAAATTTGTGAGACAGTATCAACAACATCGACATAGCAAAATACAAGGTCAGAGTTAATTAATTATCTCTTTCATATTTATGAACAATAACAACATTTCTTATTTTATTATTGTTGTTGTTGTTGTTGTTGTTGTTGGTAGTGGTGGTGGTGGTGGTGGTGGTGTTGTTGTTGTTGTTGTTCTTGATATTGTTCTTGTTGTTGAGATGAAATGTTTACCTACAGATAAGATGTGTTGTACAAGCAACGTCTAATCGGATAGTGATTAACTTTGTTTTTGTTGTTGTTCCCGTTAATGAGGAAGATGCTGCTGCTGATGATGATGACTATGATAACGACGACGGTGATAATAACGATGATGAGGATCAACATCATCATCATCAACATCATCATCATCATCATCATCATCATCATCATCTTGCTTTTGGTATTGCTGTAGTTAACGTTGTTGTTTTCTGATATTTTCGTTTAAATTTCTCAAAGATTATTTTTACAAGCACTTTCTGAAAATCAAAAACAGATAAAGGAAACTTAATGAAATTATCCCCTCCACCACCACCACCACCACAGACTCACACACACGCACACGTTCACACACATACACACATGATCAACCTTTTCTCCAAGGAATATATTTCTGCCAATTTGTTTGGAAGTATCTACATTAGAATACCAAATCTAAATGATATTTTAGCAATTTTTAGAGGCAATCATGGCAATAAAAGGTAGCGTTAACTCTTATAGGAGTCTATAGGCAGAACTGTAACCCTTGTTATGGCAAAAGCGACGCAACTGACGTGGTTGGAGTTTTCATATGGTGGCGTCGAGATGTGGATCAATAAATAATTTATCGAGCTTGTTAGAAGGATTTTTAAAGCTATGCGTTCGAATCTGATGGAGGAAGTCTACCAAGAAATATACCTTATATTTTGGGTATGTAAAACAAGATAAATGTAGATAGGAACGCAAATTACTCAAAACGTGAATATCCAGCAGGACTCGAACGTACATCTCCTTGTTTACGATTTGATCAATATGCTACGTATATTCATATAATTTCACTGCCAGAACAAGGTACTTCAATTTACATCGCTCCGAGATTGTATTTTTGATGCTACTGCACACCCAGATACTCACTATGCGAATCTATATTGTCTAAGTTCATTCAATTCTGCATACAACATGCAATTTCAACATCTCAACATGTATAAAATACATGTTACATATATATATATATTCTTTATTCTTTTATTCTTTTACTTGTTTCAGTCATTGGACTGCGGCCATGCTGGGGCACCGCCTTCAAGTCAATCAAATCAACCCCAGTACTTATTTTTTAAAGTCTGGTACTAATTATATCGGTCTCTTAGCCGAACCGCTATATTACGGGAGATAAACAAACAAACACATAGACACACACGCATATACACATATATATATACGACGGGCTTCTACAGTTTCCGTCTACCAAATTCACTCACAAAGCATTGGTCGGCCCGAGGCTATAGTAGAAGACACTTACCCAAGGTGCCACGCAGTGGGACTGAACCCGAAACCATGTGGTTGCAAAGTGAACTCCTTAACCACACAGCCATCTGCGCCTATGAACATTTTACTATTATTGAAAGAGCGAGTTGCTCACATTGAGGAATTTTCACATTTTCAATTACTTGATGTAAAGAATCTTGAAGTGTTTGCCCATACACTCCCTATGCAACATATAGACGCTCTGCAGCACAGATACCCTAATATGTTTGATTACAAACTCTTGGTAATTGAGCTCAGGTATAACGTATGATGTCAATGACTTTAAAATGTGCAAGTCAAGCAATGCCATTTTAGAGTTACTTCCCAAAATGGGTTTCTTTTCTGCTATGTCTGAAACTGTTAGACTTATTCAACTTTTCCTGACTGCAAACGAAAGAAACTTCTCAAGCTTGGATAGAATTTGATCATTCTTAAGATGCACAATGAGTCAAGAACAGTTGTCTTCACTGGGTTGCATTTCTATCGAGAAACGGATACTCATCGATTTAGAACAACAAAAAGAATTACATGATAAGATATTAGAGGAATTTGCCATAAAACCAAGGTGATTGGAATTTATGTTTAAATAAAGTTTATTTCTTATAAAAATGTATACACTTTTACTTTTTAATGTACTAGTGCTGTTCCATGTGAATGCATTGCGGATTATACTACAGAAAAGTTTTTAAATGATTTTGCTATAGAAATGCATTGAAAATTAAAGAAGAAAGAAATTTTGTGTCTTTTCTATCAGTTCCCACCACTATAAACAAATAATTATACCAGGGCCTTCGTATGTATCGTGAGACCATGGGTCTGTATCTGGAAAGTTCCTCTCCAAGGTGCAGGCCTGAGCAAGATTTTTATGGAAGACCATCAGTTGCCTATGCATGCAAGTCTCCCTTCTCCATGCCATTGATGTTGTGCAAAGGAAAGGCAAGGGCCAATACAATGTGGTACCAGTGTGGACGTAGTTGTTGCTGTCAGAATGTAAAGAGCCCGAACAGATACTGCATGGTGTCTCGTCTGATGCTCCACCAATTCCACCAATCCCTTGCCATGGACTGGTACTTTATTTATTGACCCTGAAAGGATGAAAGACAAAGTTGAATATAATTAAATATGACAGGTTTCCATCAACGAAAGTCCACTCAGAATGTATTGGTCAACTTGAGGCTACAGTAGAAGACATTTACCTAAGGGGCCGTGCAGTGGTATCAAACAAGGACTCACATGGTTGAGAAGCGAATCACTTAAACACATTGTAGTTTAAATTCGATTAAATTTCATTCGATGTATTTCCTTTCAATTAACACAATACATTCATACATATACATATTTATATGCAAACATGTTCATGTACAACATCATATGAAGATTCAGTCCACAAACTGTGCTCCATGCAAATATTTCATGATCCCGGTGGACAGAATCGTGAATGTGTTACCCTAAAAATTTTCCCACAGAAAATTATTTTTACAACCACACAAATTGTTCAGCGTTTTTGAATTCACAGCCCAGTGGAGTAGCTACTGTACTTCGTTCACTGGGACTATGGGTTCAAGTCCAGCTATATGCACTATTCTCTGATAAGAAAATAAGGATATGGTACAGCATTTAAGATTTGTTAATTTTTTACCAACGTAGTTGTAGCGTAGCAGAATAATATTTTAGATAGATTTATGCCTTTGATTTTGTTCCATAGTTAAGGTACTTTAAATTGTTTGCCATATATGCATTATTTTTTTCAACACATTTTTAATAATTTTAATAACATAGCCACAATGGCAAGGTAAACAGAAGTGAACCAATATTTTCTCATAGACAATTGTATACTCCCAAAATTACCCGTCATATGACGAGTAACACTCTAGTATATATATATATATACATACGCACAGACACACACGCGGTATATAAGATGCTGTGTGAGGAAAAAGAAAGAAAAGTCAGAGGAAAAGGAAAGAAAAGAAAAAGTCAAGTTTGCTGAAGTCTCTCTTGATCCTTTAAATAACCATTTACATAGCATGAAGCTGTAATTACTATAAAGAAATAATAGACTAAGTATCAGCCACTGTTGTGGCTTTAGTATAAAATTAACACTTTCTGTGAGGAGGTCAAAATGTCTCACAGTTCATGCACTTATCTATTTCTAGAAACCACACTGCCGGAACAGTACACTAATGCCACACACAATCACATTTTAAACTGCAACTTAAGATAATCTAACAGGTAAACTTATACTCACCAACCTTTACTACACACAAGGAAGCCTCTACATGGTTGCTTGACTATGTAGCAGTGAAATCTCCCTTAAATTATACCTTACTGTCTTAATTAAAGAACTGGCACATTAGATAATGTAGTCCTACATACCTCTAAAAATATGGGAGGGTCACGGCTGGAATGCCTTTGATCATAAGTCTGCTCAATCAGGGCTGACCTGGGGTTAAATAATAACAGTAATACTAACCACGGGCAAATGAAAGAGAGCCAAATTTCAGCTCTTATCACACCCTACTGTCTTAAAAAATGGCTGACACATTAGATTATGTAGTCCTAGATACCTCTAAAATGATGAGATAGTCATAGCTGGAATCCCTTTGATCACAGGTCTACTCGATCAGAGCTGACTTCGGGCTAAAAAAACTCAACAACAACAACAACACTTTCCAACCTCTTGTTGTCCACAGGGTTGCCAGATTGTGGACTGCACACTGCAATTTTTTATTTTGTTGTTGTTTTAATTTGGGCTATTTGCTACTTTGAATATCATATTAATTTATCAACTTGGTAAATTATAACCAACCTACAATCAATTCTTATGCAATTTTTTTATTATTAATTTACTAGCAAAGTTTTAATTTGGGGCTACTTTCTAACACAATTCACTACTTTCTGAAAATGTGCTATTTTTATGAAATTGATCTGATAACCCTGGTTGTCCACAGTCAAACTGTGTTCTCTCTCTCTCCCTCCCTCTTCAATTGCTACTACAGTCTCTGTCCATATGAAGTTGCTTCTCTTTCTAACTATACAACACCTCTACATAAACCTATTATTGATCTACCTTTCCTTCTCTGCTGTCCCTGCTTCCCCTAGACCTCACAGTCCCCTCTACTAACACACTTAAATCTCTAGCCCATAGACATGCTGTCTCCTCACGCAGCCTATTCTACCAGGAGAGCAACAGCCTCTACTCCTCAGAACTATTTAGTTGTATATCACCTCCACTCAAGCCCACCCAACACACCTGTCCCTCCTCCTCTCATCACTCATACTATACCCCCTCACCTCCACAAACCCCACACAAACCACTATTCCCATTTCCTCCTGTCCCCCCCGAATGTCAGCCCACTGAAATTCTCTTGCCACATGTGTTTTTTTTCTTTAGTGTTGACTTTCAGTTGTTCAAACTGAACATCATCCATATCAATGTCATCGGTCTTAGAGAGCCTGCAAAGGTCATGGTCTAAGACCTTTCCTCTTGACTGAAATCCTCAAACAATACTAAACACTTTCCTCTCTCTATCATTTAAGATTGCATCCCTCTGGATCTAGAACACTAACGCATCAGTGATTTCCAGCATTGATAACCTGGAAGATTTCAATTTGAAAATTAACCATAATAATCTCACTCCAATATTCCAATTCCCAATCTAGGAGGTCATGAAAAAGTTATTAGTGCTTCTCTTCTTTCTCAAACTAATTCAGAATTTCTTACATTAGCAGAAATTCCACAAGTTTGGGCTCAGACATGGTTATGTGGTTGGGTTCAGACATGACTGTGTGGTTGTGCTCAAGCACAGCTGTGTGGTTGGGCTTAGACATAACTATGTGGTTGGGCTCAGACATGGCTGTGTGGTTGGGCTCAGACATGGTTGTGTGGTTGGGCTCAGACATGACTGTGTGGTTGTGCTCAAGCATGGCTGTGTGGTTGGGCTCAGACATGACTGTGTGGTTATGCTCAGGCATGGCTGTGTGGTTGGGCTCAGACATGACTGTGTGGTTATGCTCAGGCATGGCTGTGTGATTGGACTCAACTATGGCTGTGTGGTTGGGCTCAGACATGGCTGTGTGATTGGACTCAGGCATGGCTGTGTGGTTGGGCTCAGACATGGCTGTGTGGTTGGGCTCAGACATGGCTGTGTGGTTGGGCTCAGACATGGCTGTATGGTTGGGCTCAGGTATGGCTGTGTGGGACTCACCCATAACTGTGTGGTTGGGCTCAGGTACAGCTGTGTGGTTAAGAAGTTCGCTGCACAACTATGTGGTTTCTGTTTGGATCCCATTGTGTAGCACCTTAGGCAAGTGTCTTCTACCATAGCCTCATGTTGACCAAAGCTTTGTGAGTCAAATTTGATAGATGGAAACTGTGTGGAAGCTTGTTGGAGGGACCATTCCTGTTCTTTGGTGGAAGATTTAATCCAGTTTAACACCCCCCCCCCCACCTAGCACCTGGGTGCCTTTAGCCATTCCAAGCCTTCAGACCAAGTCTCCAGTCTGAGGATAACTTTCTCCATTCTTCCCACCAGTCATAGAGGGCTTGGAAGGGGTTATGTGCACTACCCTTCCTTTGGGGGTGTGGGGGGGGGGTCTATTTCCAGCAGAAATTGGATAAAGTTTTCATAACAGTATATTTCTATGCAATTCACCTCTCCTCACAACACATGAACTTATTCAATTAATAAATGATTTTTGCAGACAATAACCATCACTATTTTCCTCAAACCCTTGTTTATTTCTATGCAGTCAAATCGTGTATTAATTCATTTAAAATGCTTAACTTTGTAAGATCTGATCAAAGTACCTCATTTCAAGTTTTATCAGTTAACTTTCTTTAATAGTGCCTGCTTTAAATATCTTGACACTAACTTAACTATTATCTCACAAAACAATCTTACCAAGTAACTATCCTTTTGCATTACATATTTATATCAGCACACAGTTATGTTATGTTATGTGCACATAGCACCAAACACTGCCACTTGTGTAAAATTGCCTTCTCAAAACCTAAGCACTTGACCTGCAATTTTACATTTCACAGTGACCTAATATTTAAAGAGTGCATAGCTTCACAAATTAAGCAACTTTTATTCAATCTAAAGTAGAAAATAACTGTGACCAAATAGCATTGGTCACATGAATGAAGTGAAATAGCTAAAATTAAGCTTACTTTCCATGGATAATTCTCATCACAAGAAGAAAACAACCTGATTTGTTTTCAGTGAATCAGTCCCAGTCAATCCTTTCACAAACACCTAATATTCACAAGGCTTGTGCTTAACTCTAGCTTCTATAGCATTAAGAGTACAAGAGCTAAAACTTTTACTTGGATAGCATGGTTAATATATCATGGATACTTCACAGAAATTCCTAATACCTATTCCCCAGTGGCGGATCTACTATGATACTATGAAACGAATGAAGCTTAAGCTTCAGGGCTTCTAATCCCAGAGGGGCCCCAGAACCAACTGTTTTTAATGAGTTGCCCTATTGTCCCCATAGCAGTTCAAGCTTCAGTGCCCTAAAAATGTAGGTCCACCACTGTCCCCACCCAGAAAAAAAAATGAAGTAGTGATAACAAAATGCCTGCAATAGAATATGGATTTCCAACTAACCCAAGAAGTCTGATAACTTATCTACACTAGCTGTAATCTCAGAGCTGTAGACTCTCCTTAACTCTTAACATCCTGTAGGACACAATTCCACATGGTACTGCATTATCAAATTGATATGAATCATTGAATTATATATATAGTAAAGGTGAAGTATTTTTGTGTGAAAACACTTCAAGCACTTGCGTTTCTTGCCGGTAAATTTCATAATAAATAAGTTGCAAAAACCTCATTTTTAGGCATTTTCTGCTCAATCATAACTGGAATTGTAAAATTTTCAACAGGATGTTAAGAGTTAAACAGCTGTTCTCCATTCTAAAGACAATAGGAATTTTATTGAAAGGGGTCTGGCTGTTATATTAAGAAAGTTGTATGATTGCATCAAAGTTCATTTGTTTGCTCATTCATTCTCACCTCAAGTTCTTTGGTTTTACACATGTCAATCTACCTAGCTAAAAATTAGATGACAGTCTTACTGACAGCTATCACCTTATACAAGATAAAGCTACAATAGAAGATGGAATTGTAGATACTTCATGATTATAGTACATTCTTAGAATTATGAGCACTTGGTCATTTTCTTCAGCACAAAACGTTTTTTTCCTGATTTGCATGAAATTTTAGTAATGATTGTTAAATTCTTTTTGACAAGTCACAATGCCATTTTTTAAGTGTAGATGATTAAATCTGTATATTACTGAATTTTTTATTTTTTTAATTCACCAAAAAATTACAAGTCAGAACACAGATAGACAAAACCAAATACTGTAAAAGATTTTCTCCAATACTGTAACATTTCTGAACCCTTCATCAATTTAATTATAATAATGGTTTCTTACCTAGACACAGGAACAATTTTATGGAGGAGACATTTAATTGATTAAATAGACTTCAGCATATTACTGGTACTTCTTTTTTTCTTATCCTGGAAGGAGGAAAGACACAGTCGACCTTGTCAGATATTAATCTCAGAATACACAAAGGCAAAACTAAATTCTGCAAGGTATATTTACTGCGATTCTTGCTATTTCTATTACTCCACCATTTTCACCCTAATTATAATAATAATTAGTAAAACAAATAATCATTTTTAACAGACCGCAAATTATAACAGAGTCATCAAAGTTGTAACACTTCTGTCAATTATGTAGGATGATGGATTGACGGAATCGTTAGAGTGTCAAACAAAATGCTTTGTTCTGAGTTCAAATCCCACCGTGGTCAACTTTGCCTTTTATCCTTCCAGGTGTCAATAAAATAAAGTACAAGTCAAATCCTGGGGCCGATATAATCAATTATACTCTCCGTGTGACCGTGTGCTAATTTAAAAAAATAGATTATATCTATTAGCCACAACACTAAGTTACTTGGTCATGCAAATTATATTTTAGTTATAATTATTGACTTATAGCTTTATATTACTGGTATTTATTTATCAGCCTAGAAGAGATGAAGTCAAAATTAACCCTGGTGGGAGTTGAACTCAGACCAGCTATTGAACAAGATATACTACATCAGCTGTTGCTATAATTGATATTTTATTTTATTATTACCTTAAAGAATATGAAAAGGCAAGTTGATGGTAAAATCGATAGAGCACCAAATAAAATGTCTTGAAGTATATTGTTATTGTTTAGCCCAAAGCCAACTTTGATTGAGCATATCTATGATCAAAGGCGTTCCAGCCACGACCATTGTCTTTCTCTCTCTAGATAGAATATACGCCGGGACTACATTATTCACTGTGTCCTTATTTTTTAAAGACGGCAGGGTGTGATTTGAGGAAGATTTGGCTGCTATTTGTAGCAGGTCGAGTGACCACGCAGAGGCTTTTTCGTTGGTTAGCTTTGAAGTATGTAGTTAATCCTCAGTTCAAAACTCGCCACGGTTGTCCTTGCTTTTACTCCTCAAAGGTCGATAAAATAAGTATCTAATATGAGGAGTGTTCGATTCAAATTTGTGGTCTTCTGCTAATGTAAAAAATCTCAAAATATAACCAAATATCTGGAACAGCGTATCGAGAAATACATAAGGTGTCTTGTAATTCCAATCGCCAAAGATAACACTGCCCGCTCAACTTGTATTATGTACGAATCGCCCTTGAGAATATAAATATAAGATGCCTCATGGAGTAAGGGAGATAACGCACGACAACCTTTTAAATTCCAACATGGCTACTTACACAATACCATGTGCCTTATCGCGTAATATTATAAACAAACATCGACTCAGAGCCGCCCGTCCAACTTTTCGAATGTTTTCGCTTTGTAGCAGTCATGTAAGCCTGAAATATTCATTAAAATTAATTGAGTTTGTATATGTATTCGTGTTTGTTTTATATTAATCAATCTACCGTCATAGCTATACAAGCTTACAATTCTATTGTAATTCCATTCACATCTAGGATGTTTTATAGGAATGTGAAATCGATCTAAGTATTTGACTGGTATTTTATTTTATCGACCCCGGACGGATGAAAAGCGATATTTGAACTCAGAACGTAAAGGGCTAACTAACTACTGCAGGCATTTTGTCCGACGCTCTAATGATTTTGCTAATCGTCCGCCTATATGCCGACGAATGTACTTGATAAATATTGGGAAAACATTGCATTTAAAACATCTTTCTAGTATATTTAAAATTATCGTTAAGAAAGAGTCGGTCTTTTCAGCTTTTGTTTATCAGCAGCCGTAAAAAGTAAATTTAAGGTGAGCCTCTGCTCGTTCGACCTGCAAAAAATAGCAGCCAAATCTCCCTCAAATCACACTCCACCGTCTTGAAAAAACAAGGGACGTAGATACACAGTGTCTGGAAAAAAAGACTGGTTGGTGATGGCTGGAACGCCTTTAAATCATTGGTATGCTCAATCAGGGCTGACTTGGAATTAAAGAATGGGTATCACAGAGTTAACGCTCCGAAAGCGAAATGTTATATTTGAACCCTGATTTTTTTCAGTGTATATGTTTTCAGTGTATATGCAAAAATATTTCTCAAAAATAAAAAATAAATTATTTTTTTAAAATCAGAAACTGATTAGTGTTAGGGGATTTACAGCTGTTTTCTAGACAATGGCGTTTAGGGTGCTATGCAAAGAACCAATCTAGACAATGGGGTTTAGGGAGATTAGTAAACACCAGTTCTAGACAACGGTGTTTAGGGAGATAAGTAAACATTAATTCTAGACAATGGTGTTTAGGAAGCTAGGCAAGCACCCATTCTAGATAATGGCGTTTAAGGAGATATGTAAACACTCATTCTAGATAATAGCCTTTAGCAAGCAAGGTAAACATGGCCGAATTAAGATTAGGGGAGCTATGCATCAGTTGCCTGCTTGATGCCATTGTATGATTTTCAATCAGAATGTCAAATAATATTTTTGAAAATTTTGCATTCGGTCCGTTAACTCCATGTTACCACAAACAACAACAAGAGTAAATCTGAGAGTTGAGTTTAAATCAAGTCTATTAAAGAAATAACCTCTATATGTAACACACTTATAATAAATCTTCAGATAAAAACAATTTTTTTTAAACACATAAATCTTATTAGAGATTGTTCCATAAAGCAGAACACCCAGAGATAGCAGTAATTGCTCATAGATGGGCTCAGGTGAAGACTATGAATAGCAAAAATATTGGCTGCATCAATACAGACATAGGATGGCATTGATGATGATGATGATGTCCTATTCATTTTTATCACTTCTAAGAAGTAGCATTCCACTACTATCATTAGGAAGGGGAGGTGAGCGAACTCTTATGAATTGTTAAATAACAAGAAAACTGGTCAGTTTGATCCTCATCCCCACCTGTTGAAAAGACCTTTGCGGGCTTAATTTCACAGCAACACTAAATTCATATGGATATGAGTCAGTATATCCATTTATTCTTAACCCACACTGTATTGGTACTCTAGTAATTATTGACAGACTGTCAACCGTGTACCATTATGTAAATGAGCTGTGTCAGTCACAAGCTATGTTTACATTTTAATAAGGAGCCTTCAGTTATTATCCTGTACAGTTTGGGAAGGAAAGGTGAGTGAATCCTGATGAATCGTTAAATAACAACAAAACCAGTTGGTTCAATCCTCATCCCAGGCTGTGAAAAGTGACCCCAATGGCTTAATTTCACAGTGAGACTTACTAAATACATATGGATATGAATCCATATATTTATTTAACAATAATTCAGTCTGCTATGAAGATTTGAAGGTAGACATTTTGTTAAATATTTCCCTTTTTAAATCAGGCCTGAGCTCTCATCTTGAATTCCCACCTTTTTTGTTTTAAAAAAAAACAACAAATAATTTGAACAGTTAAACAAATATTTCTAATAATTTCCCATTTACAGAATGCTAATAAGATGTCAGCTGAAGAATTTGAAAAACTTCGTCAACAAAGAATGGCTCGAGGTCTTCCTAAAAAGAGGCCCATTGATGGAATTAAGCATGTTATTGTTGTAGCTTCTGCAAAAGGTGGAGTTGGCAAGTCAACAACTGCTGGTAAGATTCAATATCTTTCAGTCAACATTATATTGATATATATATATATATGAGAGCACAGATGTCTTAGAGATCAGAAGATCCTATCCGTTCTTCAACATTGCATCCTGTCCATGACCAAGACATGCAACTCTGAAATGCCGAGCCTCTACATGGTCGCTCAACTTACTAGAAATAGCAGCCAAATCTCCCTTAATAGCACACCCTACCAGCTTAAATAAGGAAAAAACACATTAGATAGTGTAGTCATCCTACATACTCCTAACAAGAGGGGATTGTCATGACTGGAATGCCTTTGATGATATGACTGTGTAATATCAGAGATGACTTGGGGCTAAACAACTATAAAAACCACTCACAAATGGTCAAGTCTACAGAAATGCAAACAGATACAGTGGAGTGGCAAGATCTTACTGATATAAACAGTCACAGTACTGTAAATCTGACAAGTGTTTGTTAGCTTGCAGTACTAAGTAAACTCTTTTTGTATGAACTCTTATAACTTAGACAGGAATAAGCAACAAGATTAGTTACACTGGATTGCAATTCTGACCTTTGGTTGTTGAGTTTTTATGTTTTCTCTATGGTGTTATAACAAGGCTAACTAAATATTCTTTTATAGAATTAATTAACTGAGATGGTCTATAGTGTGTGAAGGCATGTGGCTTAGTTGTTATGGTGTTAGGCTCATGATCGTTAGGTCATGGGTTCATTTCTCGGACCAGGCAGCACATTGTGTCCTTGAGCAAGGCACTTAATTTCACATTGCTCCAGTGCACTCAGCTGAAAAAACGAGTACCAGCAGTAGCTGGGGTTATCCTTGCAATGGACTGGCATCCCATTCAGGTGGGGAATATTGAACTCTCAGTCACTTAATACCTCGTGAAACCAGGATAAACTAAGTTCTGGCTTGATGAGCCTCTGGGCCCAAGGCAGACTTTAGCTTTCTTCAACTTTTAAATGATGTGTTAAATATTTTACTTTGTACAGTAATTGCCAAATCTACACCAGAAGATAGTTTATTCTGGATGATGACTGATATATATATATATATATATATATATATATAGATAGTGCTCCTCGTAGATGATATTGGGAATCAACTAGATTCACCCCATATATATATAAGCAGTCTGGCTGAGAGAACATGCAGGATTCTGATTGCACCAATGATGAATGAGATCCAAGTAGGATGAAAGCATGAAAGCCTGGACCGTGTATGTTCTCTTGAAGAGTTATAACCCCAAATTATTTTTTAGAGTAAAGCTAAATATGTAATCTTCTAAAATTAATTTAATCATATGTTCTGTGATATAACATATGTATATATAGTTTCAGAATCAAATATATGGATGTTTTTTCTTCTTTCAAGTTAATCTGGCACTGGGTATAGCTGCATTAGACAAGGTAAGTTTACATATTATTTAATATCTTTTAGAATATAATAAATATATTAGTACTTTTGTTAAGTTAAACTCTATGCTTGTGACAATTGCCATGGTCTAGTATCAACAAGGAAATTAAATGAGGATATTATAGCAATATCTTCACTTTACGTTCAGTGTCAGCAATTGTGTTTTGTTTTACCTTAGTCAGAGGAGTGATGGGCAATGTCCATGACCTTTTTCAGGGTCTCTGAGACTGGTCAGAAAACGGAAGGACGAAACCATAACTTATGGGTTACTGCAGTAGGAAGTAGCATAGCAAGATATCATATTGTCCTCAAACTGGTCGCCTGGTTTTAATTCTTGCAACAGAGCGGATTCTACTTGAGTTACCTAAGAGTCAGTTCATAGGTCTGCTCTATGAGGGCTGATCTGGGGTTAAACAAAAACAACAACAACAAAAAGTACATGGTATATATTGGAGTTGATTTAATAAAGTATACCCTTCTGCTTCTTCTACACAATTTATGGTCATCTGTCAATGTAAAAAATCCTTATTTCTCTTTACAGAAAAAAGCAGTAGGCATCCTTGATGCTGATATTTTCGGTCCTTCAATTCCTAAAATGATGAATCTAGAGGCTGAACCAGAACTTAATCATGGTAAAATTACTATACTTGCTTTGTTTTATTATTACTACTAATGATGATGATGATGAGGAGGAGGAGGAGGTGATTTTTTATGTGCATAATCCTACCTTGCCAGGTGACTGAAAGGATCTTCTGGAGACACTGGATGTTAAAGGCATCCAGAGTCTTAATTTAGCATCTGTAAGTGACCCATGTCTCATACCCATACAGGAGAGTAGAAACACAGACTGCCCAGTAGTATCGCACTCTACCATTTCTGCCATTCCCAAATAATAATATAAAAGATGAGATTATTATCGGCTGACAGAATCGTTAGAGTGTCAAACAAAATACCTTGTAGTATTTAGTTATGGCCTTTTACATTCTGAGTTCAAATCACACCATAGAACACTTTGCCTTTCATTTTTACCAGATCAATAAAATATATACCAATTGAGTACTGGGGTCGATATAATTGACTGTTTTCGCCACCCCCTCACACAAATTTCTGGCCTTGTGCCTCTGTTAGAAATCATTATTAGTCTCAAACAATCTTTACCACTCCAATAATGAATATTTTTTTTAAATTTTCAAACGTACTGATACTTTTTTATTTCAGAATTAACGCTTTCTCACTTCCACATCTTAATACTTTTGGTAACTGAAAATATTATTTCTTACACTTTTCAAAGAATAATTTTTTAATTGCTGATCTACTTCATGTTTTATGTTGTCTCTATTATAAAACTATTCATATATATATATTCCAGCTAATATGATGATACCTCTGAAAAATTTTGGCATAAAATGGTAATTATGGAAATTTTTGAAAAATATTTGATTTGATTCAGAAAATTTCAGCTGAAAAAAATATTCTATTAGAATTATTTAAAATTTGTGTTAGGAAAATCTTTTACAGATTTGGAAATGTTCCATTAGCATAGGTGCAGGCATAGTCATATGGTTAAGGAGTTCACTTCACAACCATGTGGTTCTGGATTCGATCCCACTGCATGGCAACTTGGGCAAGTGCATTCTACTATAAATTCGAGTTGCCCAATGCTTTGTGAGTATAGATGAAAACTGTGCAGAAGCCCATTTGTATATGTGTATATATATAAATGTATATATATATATATATATAGTGGAGGGGGGTGTACCGAAAGCATAGTAGCCAGAGTAAGAACAGGATGGAAGAAGTTTAGGGAGCTATTACCTC
>JAOPJM010527110.1:0-10338 GCA_027124095.1 Muusoctopus leioderma
CCTGTATCGTCTCGTTTGTTTTATGTGTTTATATCTAATATATATATATATATATATATATATATATATATATATACGTGTATTAACAGTGTGACTTAGTCCCATGTTACGTTAAGTTTCGTAGACACAAAAATGTACGTCTATCTCCTCAGATGCATTGGGGCATATACAGGTATATTAAACTCCCACAATATGTGTTGAGTGTTTTTTTCTTTCGTTTGTCCACCAAAATGTGTACATGTAATTCTAACATGTTTGTGTACACACAAAAATGCAACGGCACTTGCTGTGTGTTTTGTCGCGGAGAGCAACTTCTCCATACATACTTTATGTGTTAAACTACCCGATAAGCCTCAAATAACGTCAGGTAGACTGCCAGTTCCCGGTTTTTCATGGTAATTTCCCTTCCTCAGTGACAGACACCACCACGTTATTTCAGTTCCTATTTAGAAATCAGCAAAAACTGATTTGTGCGAAAGTCGGCCAGGTTGATCTTGATACAGTATAAGCACACAGGACAGCGGAGATAGAAATAAAGATGTGTACATGTATTTCTAACATGTTATTGTACACACAAACATGCAACGCCACTCGCTGTGTGTTTTGTATTATTTAAAAAAGTAATTATACAAATATATTTCTTGTATATTTGCATTAAATATATGTTATCAATAGCAATAATGCTTATTGTATTATCGATTATTTAGAGATATAACATATTGATTTATTCCATATTAGGTAGCGTATTTTAGCGTGACCAAGCAACCAACAATGTGTGTTATTTATATTGATGATTCAGACATGGAATGAATTATGTATAGACGCAATCACGCATGTGCATAAACACATTAACGGCAATGAAATTTGCAACATTCAATCTACAACCTGAGATTGTCTTTCTAATTCTAATGCCGTTGCGCGTAAGACGTTTTTCTCTTTTTTAATTAATATGGAACCATGCAACATATGTTATGTTCTCACCAGTTATTTGCATTGAATTCTCTCTTGAAATCATTTGTGTTGCAGTCACACTTATTAAATTCTTAAATGTATTTTTACATTAATCATATATTAGTACTGAGTTGAAATACTGAGCAGGTTTCCTCAGATTTAGTATAGAGTAAAACGAATTATAATTTCAGTTTTGACAGATAACGCACTTTAGCATTCGTTGACGCCTTATTTCTATTGGTATTCAGATTTATTTTAAATGCGTTACACTATATCAAATACGTTAAAATTACAAACAATTTTCCTATCATTGCTATTATAAAGTTCTGTGTTTTTAATTCTTTTCTAGCGTGTCTAATCAATTTCCGAAAAGAAAAGAAACTTATCGTAATATCATTTGACTGAAGTTAGAGGACAGAAAGAAGACGTTGAGGCAATCCACTTCACCAGATTACATCCATAAACATGGTTATACTTGAAAGAAAACGAAGCCAATAAAAATGTAAGATCGATGGATAAAAGTTAGATCACTATATCATATTACCAGCCTCGCCTATTAGCTCTATTTCCTTCAACTTTTAAATACTATTCTTTATTGGACACTGTTTTTTTTGAAAATATCATTCGGAATTAAGAGAAGAAATAAATGCATTTCCTAAAATTGCATACGTTGTAACTTCTTCAAACAAATTCTCTATGGAAAATGTTGTTCTTGCTTTTAAAATTATGGAATGGCTCATATTGGTTTGCCATTAGTGTCTTTTATAGTGAAACACAGTTGTGTCAGGCAGGTACATTTAGTTCATTGTGGAAGCAATATATTATTAGGATATTGAATATAGTTAAACAGATAGGAGATATAGGTAAAAACAATTTGCTCCTACAGGGAATCGATGAGATTAGACAGATTCAGCTTGTGGGATTAACAACCATTGTACGCCGCCGCATTTTCAATTTCTACATGAATGAAACTGATTTATACTCTAAATATATCACCTTAGAGCGCGCTATTAGAGTAAAGTACATTTGGGACAAAATTGGTGAGTTTTGCAGGGGGTTCAGATTGTTGCAGATTTTGGGAGGAATGATTGTATAAAATGTTCAGTGCCGTATCAGTAGAGTAATGCACACTAATAATGAGAATGTGACATTGATGCATCAGTTTGGTTATGGTGAATGATGTATCCAGCTTTCTAGTTAGCAGAGTAACTGTAGTTGTAGTAAGGCGATAGAAGTAGAGAGAAGCAGTACAGGATAACAACTGATCACGGAGAAGAATTATCATGCTATGAAAAAGAACCCTGTATTTGGTATTCAGTTGTGACACAGCTTTATAATAGAAGTCACTACAATATCGTCAACAAATGTGAAACCTAGTATTCGTAGTAACCAATGAAGAATTCACAACAATTAGCTGATTAGTTGTGAGTTTATCATTTATAGAAAGTATGAAATGAGAGGTTGCCTTTCGGGGAATGTTCTCAGGGACTCTGACCATGGAAACAATGTAAGGTTTGCGTAGGCTTTCTAGTTTGTGTATGGTTAATGTCTGCATGTACTAGATAAAGGAGCAAGGAATAATGGTATCATCTACATAGAGGTTTGTGGGGTGTGCGTGCGTATGTATGTTTCCGTGTGCGTGTTCGTAGGCGTGTGCGCGTGCGTGTTTGCGGTTTATGGTAAAATCAAGCTGGACATTAATATATTGACTGCCATCAAATTTGGTTTCGCTGACGCTCCCAAGAGGGAAAAGTTGCTATTGTGTGAAGTAGAACAGCAAACCTGCGGTAGATATCCCTCTACGGAACCCGTGTATGTTGTCACTGAAAATGGTGAGAAACGTATATTGATGAAGAATCTCATTGTACTTGGTTGATTCCCTTTTGTTGTTGTTTTCAGTTATTGTGATTGTTCCATCGCTGACAATCTAAAAAAAGCTAACCATCTATCGAATGGAAGATAGCGTTGCATACAGATCCACGTGGAAAGAGAAACAAATTGAAGAGTTTGCCGAGTATAGTAGCAGGCACCAATTCAGGGGGATGATATGACCAACGTTGGTACTGCTACTCTTTTCAATAGGTTGTCATTGGAGCTAATAGTGAAAGAGAAATTGAGGATAATTGGCTAATTGTATAAGTATTATTAAAGAGAACTCTTCACTCAAATATACAAAATATCATATAAATATTTTACATATTTGAGTGACTATCAGTAGGTTAGTTAAGCGTCATGTATACTACTGGAAGTTGTAATGAAATTGAGTAATAAAAATTAGAAAAAAATATTGGAAACATCTTGAATAATAAAGAGAAAATAATACATATAATTAAATACACTGATGATAAAGAACATTTTTTAAATAGCATTTAAATAACATTTCAAGTCAGAACTTTAGAAATATGAGATTAATAAATAAGCAGATAAAACCTGAAACCAAGTTAAATAATAAACGATGGATAATAATTTTTAGAGAGATGAAAATAAAAATAACACTACGGAGGAAATTAAAACACTACCATATTTACTTTTAGAAGTTTACGAGTTGATAGAAAATTGTCTTGCATTTCATAAATATTTAATTGCATGGTCATACTTTTCGTTTCAACTTTTAATTTTATTTTGGAATAATCTAAAAAAAAGAGACAATACTAAAAGAAAATTTCAAAACTATTTGCTAGAATAATATTTGTCAGTATGTTTGGTCTACTGATAAGGCTGTAATTTGTGTAGCCTTAACATATACAATATTATTTATCTTTATTTAGTCTGGGAGTATATAGATATTTTAGTATGTATATATCTGAGATATACGTGTATATGTATCCATTTCCGTATGATTAATTAATTATCAACATTATTTTGTTTGACTTTAAACTTGTGTCCTAAAACTGGGATTTAACGGAAACGTTAGGAAGTATTGCTCTCTGAGGAAAGGTCAACCTCCATCGAACAAAAAGCCTGCAGTCGTTGTTGAGAAATGAGGTGACAGTCATTAGCAGATGCTGCAGTACCAACAACAGCAGGCCACCGAAGTGAAGACCATGACTGTTGCTACTGCTATTTTCAGAGCACTACCAGATGCATCTCTGAGCATAATTAGAGCAGAATGAAAACGAATGTCTAATCCTCTGTGTCTCAAGCAACTGCGGCTAACGACGACCGAGATGAGGTAGCTTCTCTTCCAGCACAGGATAGGCCAGTGACTGCGCTCAGCAGTACCACCCAATTGTCTTGTTGTGATGATGAGGAGATTATGGCTGGAGAAGAGTGGGAAACTACCGGGGACAATAGTAAGAAAAGAAACAGGGGTGATATAAAGTGTCAGAGCAGACGAAAGGCATGCGAGACACTGGAATTCCCTCACGAAGTAGAGCCCACTCCACGGAGTGCATGAACTTTGCAGAACATTGAAAGAAGAATCCTATCATTCCTTGTTTATTGCTGACCATAAGATAGGACGAATCAAATACCGATTGAAGAGTAAGAGGTGCCCCTAATTGACAGATTTTGTTGAATTCCACGTCAGTGAATTGTATCGAGAGCTGAAGGATGTGGAATGCTTCACGGGCTGGTATAGGCCGAAAAGGATCACGGTCAATTTCGGAGCACACAGTTTGCAGAGCATTTTTGAAACCGAAAGTAGTCACAGTCATGCAGTTCCATGATTATAACTAGGTGGTGGCTTCTCAGTACTGTGTGGTTGGTATACCCTTATTTGTACTTGTGTTGTGTACTAAATGTTAACCCTGTTTTAATATATTGAATTAACTTTTTTTCCACGTTTATTATATATATTTACAACACAACATATTTTGCGACCCTCTTGCATGAATACGATTTATATTGTATATATGTGTTGTCATTAGGGAAAGGATTACTACTACTACTACTACTACTACTACTACTACTACTACTACTACTACTACTACTACTACTACTACTACTACTACTACTGATGTTGCTACTGTTGCTGCTGCTGATGATACTACTACTACTACTACTAATACTACTATCATTAGCATTATTATTTAGCAGAATGAATGGCCATCTTGCGAAATTCATTTACAACCCTTTATGTTCTGAGTTCAAATCCCACCGAAGTAATATGCCTTTCCTGCTTCCGGGGCAGATTAAATAGTTTACTAATCACGTACTCTCGTCGTTTTAATCGAATAAACAATCTCACTAACTTGCTGGCCTTTAGTCAATCTTGAAAGTATTAATATTATCATTATTTTCATCCATACTGAACACAGTACTTGTATCGTTTTTAGAACGCAAGGATTACGTCATAAGTAATGACCAAGATACGTGTGGGGTTCTTTCATCAGCTCAGTTTTCTAGTACCTTTCTTAGGTTCCTTGCGGTTCCTTGCGGTTCCTTGTACAACGATTTTGTTTTCAAACTTCGCTGCCAATATTCGGGATCAATAATTTCATGTTCTTCATGATTGTACCAAGAGTGCACACTGCCACTGGGACAATGTTAAATTGTTTCACGCACCACACCGTTGTAACTTCTCTATTCAGATCTGGGAATTTCTCAATCGTTTCTAGTTCTTTCACACACACACACACTCTTGTCACTGGGAGATGCTATATTGATTATTGTGTAGTTTTTCATGTTTGAAGACGATAGCAATGTCTAAAATTCTTGCAGCAATCACTTGATCACATTGAATGTTGAAATCCCACAACAATTGAACCTCCTCCTTTTTTTCCGCTGCATTAGGTCGATGTTCTTACCACCTGTTAGCTTTGTCCAAATTATATATTCCACATTGTTCCCAATGAACAAGGCGTGCAATAATGCCATGCTGCCTTTTATATTCTCTTTGTGTAAGTTTATTGCATTCGCTCACTATGTGGCTAATGCTTTCAACTCTTTCACCACAGCGTCTATATAAGGGTGATTGAATATTCTTGTCGACGTGATATTTCACGCAGTTTGTTCTATGTGCTTGTTCTTGTGCTGCACAGATTGCCGCTTCAGTTCTAACCTTTAGGTCTGATTTTTGCATGCACTCTCCTGTCCCTTGCTTATCCACACCGTTGCTCATATCTCTAACATCACGTTTTCGCTCCCTAATGTATCTTTTCCCTCTATTCTAATTTCTAATATTCATCCTTATCAAGTCAGTCTGCAGTCTCAGTCACAACAGTGCTTTTACATCAATGAACAGCAGTTCTAAACTATTAGCTACCTACCATCCCAGATTGATTTCTTCGCTTCTTATACCTTCCTCGTAGCTTATCAAACCACTTGCTCAATTTTTCCTGAGCAGATAAAGTCAATGAATGTCTTTTTCGGTGTACTGCTGCGTGAATTTCTACATGTTTCAGTCTCCCTTGTTCCATTTGAGTATCTCTGCTCCATAATTTATTACTGATACCGCGCATGCGTTTTTCGCTAATATCATGTTTCCACCATTTAGTTCTGCTTTTAACACCAATTATAATCTTCTCTGGTATTCTTTTCCAACGAATTCTTTCATTTCACTCTCCTTAATCCTTGCGGTTTCTAGTATTCTTAAGTAATTATATCTATTCTCCTGACTTTCTTTCATTACGTCACCGCCAAATAACACTATACCACCTTTTGACTCTGACGCTGACTCTATTTTCCTTCTTTTTTATTATACATATATCACGCGTCTTTATCTCGAATTTTATTCCTATAACTTTACTAAATAAGTGAACAATTTCAACTAAAGAATCTATTTGGTTTTCACTTTTCGTGAACAGTTTATTATCGTCTTCAACCAAAACATGGTTGATTTTAGATTGCTTCTTTCCCCATTCCTATCCGACTCCTGTGTTTCGCAATACCAACGTCATCGCTATCATACACAATACTTCTCCTGACGTTGCCAATTAAATCTTCCATGTGAGCATACTACTTCCGACGAAATCTCTTAAGTTATTGACTTAAACCATATAGTTTCATACAAATCTCTATGCAAGAGAGATGTACGATATCGTACGCTTTTTTATAATCTATCCACGCTAAATCTGTACAACTCCTTTTACAATCTTTGAGCATTGATTTGTCAATTAACAATTGATCATACGTCCTTCTGCTGTTTTTACGACAGTATTTTTATTCATCGGGTAGTATTTTGATTTTCCTCAAGAAAGGCATGGATACTTTTCATGATCATTCCGTTTAATAATTTCCACATAATTGGAGGACATGATAGTGGATTGTAACTACCGACCGCACTTCCCTTTGCCGGGTCTTTCAAGCGCAAAATGGTTTTCCAGTGTGTCATCCATGTAGGTATCGGTTCTCTATTATTTAAGATACTGTCTAGCTATAGGGCAATTCTTTCATGCTTATTGAAGATTTTGTCTCGCTGTAGATACATTCTATCGTGCTTCTTTAAGATGCTATTTAGCTGTAGGGAAATTATTTCTATAATTGTTACTTTGTGCAGAGGCGGTACCATAGCCAATAATGGTCACCCGAGGCGTGGTTATTGCTAGTATAACATTATTATTATTATTATTGTTATTATTATTATTATTATTATTATTACTATCACTATTATTATTATTATTATTATTATTGTTGTTGTTGTTGTTGTTGGTGGTGGTGGTGTTGCTGTTGTTGTTGTTGTTGTTGTCGGTGGTGTTGTTGTTATTGTTGTTCTTGTTGTTCTTGTTGTTTACTGTGAAAGGACGCCTGCATGAGAGCTTCGCAAAAGAATCGATTTTACCAAGTTTACTTGATTGAAAATAGTTTATGTTTCCAACAAAGTGACTCGGAATATCTAAACATTCAGTACATTACCCTGGAGTGAAAAAGAAGGTCCATGCTTACGTTGATAATGTTATTGTGGGTACACATTTCTGCAAACACACATTTTGCTTTGTTTATTCGTGTTTAAATGAGGCCACTTCTGATATATCGGGATGTGGTACTAGCTAAGCAGATGGTAGCAGTGAATACAATGCCGGCATTCCTGAAAACACAAATACAGATTAGAAAATAATTTAAACAGAAACAAATAAAAATTAAACAAAGAGATTCAGTTATAAACACAAACAGTCTAATTTGATAAGCACAAAAAATGTTGTCAGAAATGCAAACTTAAATGACAATAATGAAAGCATCACTACTAACAGCAATAGCAGTATTACAATCCTTGCTAGCGTTGCAAGCCATAACGAAGTATTAGAAACTGACCAACTTCAGGCAAACGAAAACACATGGAAGATGAGAGACCATTCTTACTCGAGGGAATTACCCAAGGTTTGGCGCAGAGAAATGTGATATGCCTCTGTGTATTTCATAAACACGAGAGGGCTTCCATGGACACTTGAAAGAGGAGCTTGAAAAATACTTGGCCGACGTATAACTGGAGGTGTGCTCCATCGACCGGCACAGGGCATATGGAAGCGTAAATCTGGTCTTTAAGACTGAAGACGGGTCGTAAAGAGAAGCAGAGTTGGTGTAGAACAAACTTGCCCAAATGCTGGTGACATAGTACATGGCGAAAGGAAACACGAGGGTGACAGTCAGAGATATTGGTGATGATGTTGACCCTTGTTGTGGTCTTCACCTTTCCACAGCACAACCGGTTGGGAAGTACATGAAGCAAGGAGAAAAAGTGGAAAACCGTCAGAGACAGTAAAAATAGAAAGATTGGTGGCAAAAGTAAAATAATGGACCCAATCCAAGAAGAAGTAGGCTACTTGTTTGGAATCAACCATGTGAGGACACCTCTCCAAACTCAGAATCTCTGCTTCAATGTTGTCTGAATCAGAAGTGTGTACCTAATGGAAATGCTGCCTGAGCTGAACAAGAGTGAGAGGAATGATTTTGCCTGATTGAGGAGGAGATGGGAGATAATTACAACGAACACGGACATGTTATACTTTTGGTGAAAATGATCCTAGAAATATATCAACACTTAAAGATGAACTGCCAAGAAGATGTAGGAGAATTCGAAGATCGGTCAAAACAGATGTTGAAAAACAAGTTCAGAGAATCCAACTTGCAGGCGGTTATAGGAGCAGAAGGTGGTTGGGGTCGTGGTGTGCTCTGATTCAACTTAGGGGGCGGCTTCTCACCAGTGTTTGGGTGGGTTGCCAATGTACGTTTTGTGTACTAAATTATTAACCTGCCTAAATATACTGCATTAGGTTTTTGACACCTTCGTTATCATATATATGTACATCATCACATGTTTTAATCCATTTTCATATGGAAGGGTCAGCAGAATCGGTAGAGCGTCAAACAAAATATTTTGAGTCATTTTGTTACGGACCTTTATATTTTGAGTTTAAATACCACCGAGGTCAACTTTGCTAATAAAATACTATGAGGAATATAATGAATTTCCCCCCAAAATTCCTGGCCTTGTACCTGGCAGAGTTTGTTAGCGCATCGGATGGAATGGCTTACCATATTCGTTCTGGCTCACTTCGCTCTGAGTTCAAACCCCGCTGAGGTCAACTTTGTCTTTAAACCTTCCGAGGTGGATAAAATAAAGTCCCAGTCAAGTACTGGAGTTGTTGGTCTTGTGCCTATGTTAGAAACAATTATTATTATTATAATCTCTGCGCTCTGAGTTCAAATCCCACCGAGGTCAACTTTGCCTTTCATCCTTCCGGGCTCGATACAATAAAGTACCAGTCAAGTACTGGGGATTGTTGGCCTTGTGCCTTAATTAGAAACAATTATTATTATTATTATTACTATTATTCATTTATTATTTATTTAATTTTTAGAATAGTAATTTTGAGATTTCCCATTATCACCACCAGAATATTTAAATAAACATTGCATTCTGTTTTTTTTTTTGTATTTTACTTAAAATCCATAATATTCGGGATGAAGCGAAACAAATAAAAATATTATATATGTATATATATATATTGTTTCTTTTTCTCTCTTTTTGTTTTAGATGACAAATATGTTTCTAGTTTTCCAAAGACTGGAATAACCTACATGATATCACCGCTGAAATCTCGTTTTAACTGGTAAGTTGCGTGAAATTGTTTTACATTTTTTTATTTCGCTTTTACGTCTGTGCTATGAGAGGAGATTTATGTTTTTGTTAAGCGAGCAGTTCATGTGTCCAGATAAAATTGCCTTTACTAGAAAAGCAGGGTGGAGAATAATATATAATGTAAAGCATTCATTCAATAATTTAGAAGAATCGATGCGATATCTGTCTTTGTCAAAATTATTTTCATTTTATTTTAACTCTTAATACAAGTTTGAAGTTAAGTCTGCAAATAGGCCGACTTAAGAAATAGCATAGCCATGATTTTCATCAGGTGGAATAATATGAAGGCCGATCCGAATTTTTCCGGATGAAATATACTCGCGACTTTAAAATCACAACATATATATGTATGTATATATATATATATA
>JAOPJM010527125.1:0-10338 GCA_027124095.1 Muusoctopus leioderma
GTATTATGTATGTATGTGTGTGTGTGTGTGTGTGTGTGTATACGCATATGTAGTGTGCATACTGCATCCGTGTACATATGCATCGCATATAATTCTGATTAAGTTTATGTATAATCTCCTAAATATTATGAAACTGATAATAAACTAGCCACCACAGGAGACAGATTGCTCCAGCAACATTGCTTTTTACAAAAGGCATATATGACTCAGCTCATCGAACTCATAGTTATAGTAGGAAATTACTTCTACAAGCCTGTAGACGTCCTATCCATGGTCGAAGCTAAAATGTGAAATTCTGGATAGGACCTTCTTGCACTCAACCATCACTCCGAGATGATTCGAATTGAAGTTGCAATTCGAATCATCTCGGAGAATGACATACAAACATTAGAAAGTTGAGTACACAGATATCTCCCGTCAATTAATCATTTGAAAATGCACTGAACCACTGATTGACTCTCTGGACTGTCTTTCAGATCAAAATGTCCGAAAGATATTAATTAATAAGTATGTATGTATTATTCGAATATGGTACTCTTTTGGAATCGCCAGAAATATTTTGAAAATAATTATGCTACTTTCCACAGGTATATATTTCAGCTACTGTCGAAACCTACAACAGGGTGGAAGCCTTGTTACTTTGCTATAACTCAATAAATCTGGTATTATATATATACATATATATATATATATATATATACATTTATTAGCATTTTTTTGCTCAACGGTGAAGCCTCCGTTTCCCTCTATTATAGAGATCATCAGGAGCTCGTGATGATCTCTATAATAGAGTGAAACGGAGGATTCACTGTTGAGCTAAAAAATGATAATAAAAATATATTTTCTGCAGATTAATTCTCATTAATTTGTATTGAGTACACCTATAACTTGGTCACATTTGTTTTTATAAACAAAAAAGTCCAATATATATATATATAGGTATGCGCGTGTGTGTAAGGAGCATATAGGCGACTAGAAAAAGAATCAGAATAGCACACATGAAATTGGAAAAGCCTGCTCATTTACCATCTCCTTTTGGGATTGTCTGAAATTGGATACAACAAATGATCTGCAGGTCGAAAATCTCTTCATACCATCAAGAAATGTAGTGAAGATATTTAAATTGATAAAGTTGACAATGCGATAGAACATACACACAAGATATACATTGGTTTGTTATTTCGTGGTTGTGCAGGAAATATAGGCTCTTTTGTGTGGATGCTAGGAAATCAACTGATGTGAAAGCCCTGAAAACGCAAAGCAAAATGGAAATTGGGTACTCTGAAAGAAGTAAACATTTAAAAATCTCACTTGTATAGTGGATATAATGTTATTGTAATTAACATATTTGTAGTACAAGCCATAGGTTATAACTTTGTACTATTATAGTGGAACGATGTATAATTATATACGATCGATTAGAATATTAGGAACCTATGATAAACAAAACTTGAATCATACATTAATCAACTGTACATTTTAATAAGAGATGCTGAGTATTTTTCAAACAACTTAAGAAATCAATTATTATTGTTGTAAATGTGTTTTTAAAACTGACAAGTAATCTGCTGCGTACTATTGTGAAAAATGATGGTACGAAAGTTATAAATCAATTACGAGTGCAATCACAAATTGTTAGCTCTCTAAAATCTAATTATGATAAATAATTAGATTTCAGATAGCTAAAACCTATTTCTTTAGCAGGGATTAAATAGACACTAAAATTGTAATACTGATGACTATAATAAATAATAATTAATAAGACATACTTTACATGAAAACTCTTTATCTTAAGAGGGGCAGCAGAAGCAACAAGAATTGCCATATAGGAAAAAGATATTACCACTTTGAGAAGAACATTTACAAATACTAATATGAACAATACATCACCTATTTGGCCAAATTAATGAAATAGTACACGATATTTTGTTCAGGTGCATTAGCGCTCACCGAGGACTATAAACACAACGGTATGGATTCGAGAAGAAACAAAACTAAATAACATAGTCAAATTTATAAAATCGTTGAACGGAATTGGGCTGGACACGTCCAGAGGATGGGTGATAACAAGTGGATGAAAAACTGGCAAATTAGATTCCAAAAGATCGCAAAAAAAACAGAAGACGATAACGAACAAGATAGAAGGATTAATTGGATAGATTTGACAAAAATTGAAGATCAGAAACTCCAAACGGAAAGTTGTGGCGAAATATTAACAAGGCCTTTACCCAGCAGTGGGAAAGCAATGGCCGATGTGAATATATTTGAGGCATAAATATAAAGTTGTTCAGTTTCAACTTCCTAAGCAATTCTGCGAATATTATATGTAAATGACGATGCAAAGAGTGTGTGTAAATTCAGCATTCGGATTATTCAGTCTACACATGTCAAACACGATATATAGTTTGACGTGATAAAAACTAGAATATAATCTTAATAATGTACGTAGAAATACAAACTCAATGTAATGTCTCACAGAATCGAAATTATTTCACTGTATTTGTTATTGTTAATCTTAAACATCTACATACATATCTTTTAAAATATACTTCCTTTTCAGTCATATTGCTGTACCTAACAGATCATAAACAAATAACAACAACATCAATCGTAATAAACTATTTGTTAATTATGAATGACCAGATACTATTCCGGAAAATCAAGGAACAGACTGATGAACTCTGCTCATATATTTTACGAAATCATAGGCATGTAAGTAGAATATTGGTAATGTAAATGGGAATAACATTTTGTGTTGGAAGGTATACAACTAGCTGATAAAGTCCGAATCTTCTAAGGAACATGTATATAAATAACATAACATTATAGAATTTAATGAAGTGATGAAGAAAGAAATAACATGCAAGTTTGTGAATAAATATTTCAGAAAACTTAGATGCATTTTTAAACTGAATTCTCATTTGAACAAAATCGTGACAATAAACACAGAGATTATTGAGTTGCTGAAATATGAGTCTAGAATACCGAAATAATGAATAAGACATTTCAATGAACAATGATTAGTTTTGGTAGAAAAAAGAAAACAAGAAAGCTATGAACAATGTGCAGTATATTTCACCTGAAAAGTGGCAGTAATCGGTTGTGCGTGAAAAACAAATGTGTGGAAAGTATATTAAAAAAGAAAATAAGTAAGTCGCTATGATGGAGATAGCATTTGTCTGGAAAGTTGTCGCTGCTGCAACTATTTTTGCTGATGTTTTTGTGAAGACTATTAGGTACGATTAGCGAGGCAAAACTGTCACTGTTGCTAAACCTAGACTCTGTGATTTCTTCGTCTTTTATTATTACTGGTGCCACTCTTTCGACTTGAATAATCGTTTGAAGTCATTTCACTTTGTTTACAGCTTCGGGAAAGAGAAAAACGACGCAAATATAACTCGTAATTGAGAAGATATTAAAGAAATAGTGAACACCATGATGATGCTGTTGATTATAATAATGAATTGTGACGACGATGATGACAATAAAATATAGATGGGTAGTTAGAACAATCGGCTATAATACTCACAAATGAAAGAACAACAAACTCATCTTTCATTAGGTTTTATTATTTAAACACGGACAAAAGGCGAAAAGTAATAGCAATGATGTTTAGTAAAATATAACAAATTAAGAAGTCACTAAAACATTTAAAACTCTGGAAACTGGAAAGCTTCAAGAGTTTATACAAAGTTTCCAATTTCAGGCGAATATATTTAAACATCGTACATTCTTGTCATTGACGTTCAACAATATAGAGTGGTGATCTGGCAGAAACGGCTGTATGCTGAACTAAGTGCTCACAAGAGGTTTAGATAAATCTTATTTCAAGAAGAAAATATATAAGTCAATATACGTTTGTTAACATGTAATAAACTAGATGTTCAATATAATAAACTAGACACTAAGTTTAATTGAAAAATGAATTGGAAAAACAGAAAGATACTTTCAGCTTTCAAAATTCATTATTCCTCATTTCAATACATGTATAAAAGAAGATTAAGATCGTATAGAAATAAAGGATTGTTACATAAGCGATATTCAATAAAATAGCTAGAAACAAGCCAGTGAGGGAGTTTCTACGTAGTCGCTCGATATGTTAGAAATGGTAGCTAAATCTCACTCAAATCAAACCCTACTATTTAAAATAAAGTACACATTAGATAATGTAATCCTACATATCCCTAAAAACGCGGGATCGTCACGGCTGGAATAACTTTGACCATGTAGGTCTACTCAATCAGTGCTGACCTAGGCTTAAATAACAACAACAAATATTTAGAAACAAATACGAGTTAGCAGATTAACACTATGAATATAATTAGAAAACAAAAGTCTGCACCAACTATGATAAAATAATTATATAGAAAATAATAGTTACATATACTGAGGAAAAGATGAAGAAGACTATATATAAAAAACGAAGAAAACAAAACTGAAAATAGAAAAAGAATCTTTGAAGCATATTTACTAAATAAAAGCAGGAAAACACTTCCGCTGTTATTACAAAGCATGACTTATCTAAAATAAAATGATATCCAAAAGCTTTCAGGAACAAAAAACAACAACAAAAATCAGGTAGTACATTTTTCGCTGTAAGAAAGAAACAAAGGAGAGTTCAACGTTTCGGACAGTGTTCCTTCATCAAGGAAAAGCAGAAGAGAGAAAAAAAATCGAAAGAAGAAAGTTCCATGGGAGCAACGTTTTACAGTCAAAAATCACATCATAAATGAGTAATGTGAATGATGGAAATGGTTAGGTGGGATGGCGTTTTTCAGCTAAAAGAGTGCTTTGTGTGAGTGTGTGTAGGTGTGTGAGTACTGCAGTGTAGTCGGTGTAAAAGAGGCATAATGGTATGTGTGTGGTGAGGGAGAGAGAGAGAGAGACGATGGGGGTGGGGATGTGAAGTGAACAGTAGGCATCAATTAGTGTGTATAGGGGTGTTACGGGTAGACAGTGTAACTAAGGAAACCAAGGTGATTATCAATTCCTGTTAGATGAACTGTGTAGACGGAAGATTAGCCATGTTCACGGCGTAAACTGGAAGCAGTTGATCCATGGTGTAAAACAACACCACAGACTGAAAGATGCAGGTGGGTGTAGCCAGGAGAATTGAAGTGATGGGCTACAGGTCGGAGTGATCCGGTGTTGTTACGTCAGACGACTAAAATATGCTCTCTAAAACAGTCATCCAATCTCCGATCGGTTTTGCCAATATCATATATAGCAACTCTGATTGTTTCTCTGACTTCAGTCGACGTCCATCCCACTGGACGCTCGATCCAGAACAGTTCAAGACTTTGGATCTGTTTACCAGCTCGTGCCATTACACGTTGGACTGCTTCGATTTTCGGAAGTATTTAAGACGCCTAAACTTGGGCTGAACTCTTCACTCCGCTGCCTTCGACACAGACACAATGTCGTCGTCAAGCCGGCTGAAAATTGTGGCGCTATTGTGGTGTAGCAGTCTGACCTCTGCAATCCCCTATTCTACCATGAATTTCCTTCTGACAGTACGCCCTGCAACCACCAACTCATCTCCTCCTTTCTCCTCCCGCTGATAACCATTAACCTTATAATCCATACACCACATGCATCCACCAAGTACTTCCTCCCTAAGACCCATAAAGCCAACAACCCGGTCTCCCAATTATTTCCGCCTGTAACTACGCCACTAAACCCATGTCCAAATACTTGGACCAGCTCTTATTACCCTTGATTGTAGCCCTCCCGTCGAGCATCTACGACACTAACCATGCCCTCCGCTTCTTCAACTCATTTTCCTCTGCCTGGCCCCTCCCAGCTCCTCTTCACCATGCGCATTAAGTCCCTCTATACTGTCATAACTCATGACAATGGTCACCTAGTCATAAAATACTTCACTGACCGTCGTACCTCTCTCGAGCCCAGCATCCATCCTCTACTCCGATTCGTCGAACTCCTTCTCACTTTCAATTGATTCTCCTTTCCGGGGAATTCTATCAGCGGGTTACCGGGGTGGTTATGGGATGCAAGATGGGCGCCCAACTACACCAACCTGTTTGTTGGTTACGATGAGGCCCAAATCTTCACCCAGTTCACCGGACCCACTCCAGAGCTATACAGTCGTTACATTGACGATTTTATCGGCGCTCCCTCTTAGCTGTCAACAATTCAACTTTTTCATCGATTTCGTTAACCGTCGTAGATTTCGAACCCCCCATCTCCACTATCTTTGTTAACTTCTTGGCCATCTTCGTCTCTATTGATCACTATAACCTTTCCACCTCATTCTTTCACAAATCCCACAACAGCTTCCCCTTCATCCAAAACATCACCATCCTACACTGACCTAACTCATCTTTCCATGTCACGCGATCGTTTCACCTGTGCAACCAAGAACATTATTCACTGAATTACATGCGGACTTTGTGGGTTATTGTATACTGGAGAAATCGGCCAGAGATTGGTAGGCCGTTTTAGACGTCCGACGTAACAACATCCGATCACTTTGTAGCTCGTCACCTCATTTTTCCTGGCCACACCTACCTGCGTCTCACCGTCGGCGATGTAATTTTACACCATGGATCAATTACCTCCCTTTGTACCGTGGACAACAGCTAATCTTCTGTACACACAGAGTTCATTCAACTGGAATTGATAATCGCCTCGTTTTCCTTTAGTAACACTGCTTTCCCCTAACAATCCCACACACAATGATAAATGCCCAACTGTACAGCCGTCTTTCCACACACATGCGCGTGCTCACGCATACACACTATTCATCTATCACACACAAAAAACCCATTATGCCTCATTCACACTAACTACACAGCAGTACACACACACCTACGTACACTCACACAACATGCTCACAAACACTGCCCTACACACGCGCAGACACTTACCTACACACACATACACAAACACAGAACATATTCTCACATCTTATCTCCCTTGACTAGATAAAACACACGCACACACACACATAGGCACGCACACACACACACATAGGCACGCTCTGACATATACATACATTAACGGTCTCATGCATTATCTCCCTTGACTGTAAAATATTCTTCTGGTTGAATAATACCATTTTGTTCTTTTGTTCTTCCATCATTCATTTTACTCATTTACGATGTGGTTTTCACCGTAAAGCATTACTCCCACGGAACTTTCTTCTTTCCTTTTTACTCCTTTGCTTCTTCTTGACGGAGAACCACTGTCCGAAAAGTTGAACTCTCCTCTGTTTCTTCCTTACCGCGTAAAATTAGTTACCCTTTACTCTTGTTTGTTTTTATTCCCGAAACCTTTTGGATATCATTACAACACGCTGACGCAGATCTACCTCCGGATTATCACTGGATTCAATATATATTATTATAAATCAAAACTAGTCGACTACGGGGCCACTGCATGGTCGCATGATCTACTTGAAATAGCAGTTAAATCCCCCTCAAATCACTTGCCACCGTCTTTAAAAAGGAAAAGACGCATAAGATAATGTAGTCGTAGATAAGCCAAAAAGACGGATGGTCATGGCGGGAATGCCTTCTCGATCATGGTTGATCTGAGGCAAAACAACAACAACTACTACTACTACTACACACACGGAGCCAAATGAAAACCAAGACAGATCAGTAGTTTTCTATTAAAAGCATAAATAAGCACATAATTAAAAAGTATTTCAAATACTTGACTAGAAGTACTTCAGTTACTTGTATTTTTTTGCAATCAACAATGGGTGATTAGCTCCATTGACTTCTGGATGAGACTAGTGAGATACAATTTCGCTACTGCCCTCACCCACAATTGAACTCAACACTGCAAGCTCACGAAACACTTGTCGATTTTACAGAGCCACCGCTACTCACAGCGGCGAGTTATTCCTTCCTTACAGTACCTATTTACAACTAGTGGACTGGGCCATTCGAGAATACTGTCTTAGTTACGTACAGAACGCGGTGGCGATGATAGGATACAAACTGCTACCTTCTCCTCTGGATGGTGAGTACCCTAACGGCTCGGCCATCAGTGCTCTCCAAAAAATATTACCAGAGATCAATAACAAAATAATAGAGTTACGACTAATTTAGAACAGCAAAAGATATTAGATAATTAAATATCTGGCTTTACATTCCCGAGAAAAAAGAGCATAATAAAAAAGCTAGTTGTTACATCTACTTAGAATATACCTGTTCTAAAATCAGAAAAAAAGAAAAAAAGTACTATAAGAATTTTCAAAACTGTATCCAATAACTGCTGAGTAGGAAAATGTTTAAACAAACTGATAGAGAAATCAAGCTAATTCCCCGATATTATCATACAAAATAACAAGCAAATTACGTTTTGAAAACAAAACGAAAACAAATAACATGTGCAGGCAAAGGACCGAGCCTCATTGTGGTTGCTTGACCTACAAGAAATAACAGACAATTCTCCCTCAAATCATACTTTACCATCTTTACAAAAGGAAGACCACATTGGTTAATGTAGTTCTATGAAGGCGACGAGTTGACAGAATCGTGAGAGCGTTAAACAAAATGTCTTGCGGTATTTGTTCCGGCTATTTGCGTTCTGAGCTCAAATCTCGCCGAAGTCAACTTTGCCTTTCAGCTTTTCGGGGTCGATAAAATAAAGTACTAGTTCAAGGTAGTGGATTAACGGAAATGTTAGAGCGTTGAACAAAATGCTTTACGGCATTTGTTCCGGACCATTTATGTTCTGAGTGCCCAGGCAGGTGTGGTGAACTTGTCTGGATCTAGCCAAAAAAATGGTGGTGTCGTGTTAAAAATATCCGAAGGAAGGCAATGGGAAACCACCTTTGTATTCTTCCAGGAAAATTCCATGACAAACAGCGCTTCTGAAGGAAGTTACGAAAGGTCATTTGTCGACCTGATAGCGGAAGTGAGGAAGGATACACTATGTCTGAATAAAATACGGGATAGTATAGTCACGGCTGGAGCGCCTTTGATCATAGCTCTGCTAGATCAAGGCTGACCTGGGGCTAATCAACTACAATATTACAAGCAAAGTGATTGAAAAATCTATCAAAGTACCAGACACTGAAATTGAAATAATTAAAACGCGGGCAATAGAAAAATATCAGCATCAATAACAATTGCACTGTGAATATGAAAAGAAATATAACAAGAGCACAAACCGATGCTTAAGATGAAAAAACACTGCACGACTTTCATAAAATAATACTGCCACCCATATCACATACACAATACAATAATTGATACAATGAATTATCCCCCCTCCACCCCTACACACACAATCAACAACCACAATAGATTCTTAACAATTAAATAACAGCGATTATGAAAATACAAAAAAAAACCCCATAAATCAACGTCAATAGCTATTATATATTATATATTATATAATAGTGACTGACAGAAATTGTAAATTGACGTAACTAAATGTTTTAGAGTATTTAGTTTCGTCCTTATACGTTCTGTGTTCAAATCTCGCTGAAACCAACTCTGCTTTTCATTCATCCGGGTTCGCCTTGTGTGACGATTGTAAGAAATATTTATTATCTAATTAAAAAAAATTGGATACATTGCAGTAAAGCACGCATTCGGGATTATTAATAACAACTGGAGGCGCAGCAAAATCGGCAGAACGCTGGACAAAATGCCTTACAGTAATATAGTTATATGCCTTTACGCTCTGAATTGAAATCCCACCGAGGGCGAATTTGGCTTTCATTGTTCCGGGTCGATAAAGTAAATGCCAATCACGGACTAAGGGTTTGGTTTACTCAATACACCCCCACACCCAATATTTGAGACTGTGTATCAGTGTTAGAGAGCATTATTATCAATTATAAAAAGGTGATGGTGCGGCCGAAACGGTAGAAGACCGGATGAAATGACTAACATTCTGAGTTCACAATCCCACCACGTCAACTTTGCCTTTCATCTCTCCAGGGTACATAAAATCAGTGCCAATCATGTAATGAGGATTGATGTAATCGCCTCTGTGTCTTTCACTTAGGAATTTCTGGTTTTTGGCTAATATGAGAAATCATTCATAATTTAAAAAAAGGAGTTATATGGAAAGAATCGGTGACGTGCCGGACTAAATGCCTTGTGGCATGTAGTTACGTGTATTTTTGTTGTGTTCAAATCCCGCCGAGGTCAATTTTGCCTTTCATCCTTAAGTGTCCATAAAATAAAGTACTATTCAAGTACTGAAGAAGGGGATTCGATTAAGATCAACTACAACTCCACCCCTCGAAATCTGTGGTCTTGCGTCAACATAAGAAATTATTATTATTGGCGAATTGGCAGAGTCGTTAGCGTGTCGGACAGAATACCTTACGGTATTCTTTCTGTCTCACTG
>JAOPJM010527139.1:0-10338 GCA_027124095.1 Muusoctopus leioderma
GCTTAGAGATCGATAAGATAAGTACCAGACTCAAATGTACTGGAGTCGATCTAATCGACTTCAAGGCGGTGCCCCAGTGACTGAAACAAGTAAAAGAGTATACATATATATATATATATATATTGTTTTAGCGTGAACAACGCAAGGGTCTTATGACAACCTATGGTTTCTCGTCCGAGTTATTTTGGTTCGGGTTATTTGGAATTGTTCCCATAAACCGATGACAAGGCGCGTTCATCAGGTCCTTTTCAACCGGAAGTTCGAAATGTCCGACGAAAAAATATTGAATCTCTTGAAAAGAAAAAAGAAAATAAGAAAAAGAGCAAGGAATAAAAGGGATGAAAGAACCCGATAGAGGACCGTTTGCAAAGAAAATATAAACAATAGGGGTAACCGGTCCTCTATCGGTTTCTTTCTTCCCTTTTTCCTTTGCTCTTTTTCTTTTTTCTTTTTAAGTAAGTAATATCCCCCCATCTGTATGCGGATATCAGAATGATAGAAGCTAAATTTCAGCATCAATACCCATACAAAGGTATGATTCTTACATAGTCTCCAACATCATCACGCAGAACCAGCAAACAATTATATTTACAAATTGAAAATTGAATCGGACCGTCAAGTAGTAAATATTTTTGACAAAATGTTTGATTCGGACTGTCATCTTCGGGATACTCTCGATATGTATACACATACGCACATTAATGCAAGTATGTTTACACGCAAGTTACATACCTAAAAAAAACAGTGTGTATGTGTATACACACATACACACACACACACACACACACATGTATATATAAATTTATATGTACACGTTTTCGCGCGCGCGTGTAGGTGTGTGCGTGCGTGCGTATGTGTGTGTGGGGGGGTGTGTGTGTGTGAACGAGAGTGATGAAAATACCATTCCGTATGCAAACAACATATTTTCATACACTTATATGTACGTACCTCGTCATCACCTGAATTGAAAATATTGTAAGAAAGTGAAAAAATACAATACTAAAAAAAGTCTACAACAACAACAATGATAATAATAAGAACCTTAATATTTATTTTCCGAATTGAATCTCGGGGTCCCTAAAATGGCTGGGCCTCCGGCAACTGCCTAGTGTGCCCTTGTGATAAGACGGCCCAGTTTGAACCCCTTAAACTCGACGACGAGTATCTGGTTTCAGTAGGTGAAATGCTGTCCGTAAGTGACGTTTTAACAACAATTCGCAAGAAGAAGCTCCAGTTGTTGAATGTGGAGTAATTCTGAAAGAACCTGTTGACCTTAGTTTCGAGTGTCCCTTTCTCGTCCACTTTCATCTGCTTTATTGCCTCTTTGAATGTGTGAACAGTGCGCTCAGCTTGGCCGTTAGAGGAGGTGTGATACGGAGTGGTGAATACATGGAGCATTATCACTTACTAATATCAAAGGCAGACTATGAGTGGCGAAGATTCCTCTCAAGTTCACAACTGTGGCTGTGGCAATCGCCGAATTCATGATACAGACTTCAGTCAATTTCGAGTACGCATCAACAACAATTAAGAACATATGTTCCAGGAATGGACCAGCAAAATCTACGTGCATTCTTTCCCATGGCTGACTTGGATATTCCCAAGCATGAATTGGAGCATTTTAAGGACTGCTTTGACCTTGAATGCATACTTCACAAGCCTTGCATGTCATTTCAATATCAGCATCCAAGTTTGGCCACCACACATAGAATCGAACAAGAGCTTTCATGCGTACTATTCCTACATGGATTTGGTGAAGCTCCTGCAACACATTCACCTGCAATTTTGGAGGGACGACAACCCGACTTCCCCACAGTACCACACCATCCTCACAACTCAGTTAGTCTTGCTTGTTGAAGTATGACTTCATTTCAGCAATTGCAGTGTGATTTCTCCAGCCATTCCTATAACCTAATCAGAATAGGATCTTTTCTGGTCTCTGAACGCACTTCAATCACAGTCACATGGGAATTAATTAAATCAATCATGTGAACTCTATTCACTGAATTTGAACAATCCTCCACTAGAGCATTCACGGGGAGACGACTAAGACAGTTAGCATTACCATTGGAATTATACCCGCGTGATTTCGAATCTCATCCTCGTCGCCAATATTATGTATTTTGGGGGTTAAATTACACACTATATGGAAAAGACATAAACCTTCGTATATATAGTCAGGAGAAAAAAAGCACATGACGGTTCAACGTCCTTCTTGTTTCTTCCTGCCTTTCTCCCTCTGCTGGAAAGCTATATATAGCCAGGCAACTACCCATGGAGTTGCCTCCCCTGCTTCCAGTCACTTCTCAACACAATTCCTCGCCCCCAGGATAACTGCCTTAAGGTGCATACGAAGGGGAACAACTTTATCTCCTCCCAATCCGTTTCAAAACCATTCATACCAATGATCAAAACAATATTCTTTTCTTTAATTAATATATAAAGAATATCATTAATAATATGACTAAAAAAAATCTTCATTTCCATGACATTTTCTTCATATTATGAAGCATAGTACAGCGAATCCGTACATTTTCGGCTTTTACTTTTTATAACACTGACTCTAACATGGTTTTTGTGATAGCTTTAGTTACTGGGTCCACAAATATCAGATGATGTTTCACAGTTCTGTGTATATATCCATTGGTTTGTAAATTTAACTATGGACTCTGGATAAATATATTCTCTGATTACTGGAAGTAATGTGGTGAATTGGCAGAGTCGTTAGAGCGTCGGATAGAATGTCTTGCAGAATTCGTTCCAGCTGACTGCACTCTGAGTTCCAATCTCGCCGTGATCAACTTTACCTTTCGTCTTTTCGGAGTAGATAAATAAAGTAACAGTCTAGAACAGTGTGGACTGGCGGAATTGTTAGAGTGCCTTACAGTATTTGTTCCGGCTCTTCACATTCTGAGTTCAAATCACGCCGTGGCTCATTTGAGTGGTATACTTAAACCGTCGCCCGGTTTAACACCACCACCTCAGTCTCGGATGCCTTTAGCAGAGTCTACTCTGTTGCAAGCATTTGGGCCATGTCTCCGGTCTGGGGTTACTTTCCTGCCTGCCTCCCTCTAACCAGTCTCGGAAGCACTTAAAAAGGATGATGGGCACTGCTGTCCTTTCCTCCTGACTAAACGATAAAAAAGGATCAGTTCTAATTGGAACCTCTTCCTGTTGCGAGCTGAGCCTTTCCAAAAACCCTACTGCTCCCTTACTACTTGTCCAACATGTTTGTTTTATTTTTCTTTCTTTCCTTTCCTATGTTATTTATTTATATTTATTTATTTTGCAAGTAGAGATTCATTCATTTCAACAACAACATTTCCACCACCTAATTTAATTGGTACTTCCATTCTATGATACTATTATGGTCCACAATTCATGGCAGATCCACTTTTGCTCATCAAAAATCCCCATAAATAAACTTTGAAAACAATTCTGTTAAAAGGCATAGTGCTATTTTCAAAATAAAATAAAACAGAAAATAGAGTTATCTCCCTTTACAGGGGAAAAACAAAATTAAGTGCAAAAGAAAGTATAAACAAGTTTTATTACTCCCAAGCATTAAGACAAGGTTTCTAGTCTAAGGATAATTTCCTCCCTTTCTTCCACCAGTCTCGGAGACCCTGAAATGGTTCATTGGCATGGCACTGCCGTTCTTCTTTGACTAAGCCATTTAAAAATATATATAAAAATATATATATATAAAAAAAGAGAACTAAGTGTCCTGTAGAAATATTACTAAACATCTGAACCCACTAATCACAAAACTAGCTCTCCAATACTGTCCAGCCACTTGGGCAAGTGTCTTCTATCATAGCTTCAGGTTGACCAATACCTTGTGAGTGGAATATCATAGACAGAAACTATGTAGAAATCCATTGTGGCAGTGTGGTTAAGAGGTTCGCTTTGCAACCATGTGGTTTTGGGTTTGGTCCCACTACGTGACACCTTGGGAAAGTGTCTTCTACTATAGCCTCAGACTGACCAATGCCTTGTGAGTGGAATCTGTAGACGGAAACTGTTCGGAAGTCCGTCGCATATGTATGTGTGCGCACATGTGTATGTTAATCTGTGGCATTGGAGTCTACAACTCTGAGTTCTCATGTAAAATACAATGCCGTCGAGGAAGAGAGAATTTGGCTGCAGATGCCTTAAGTAGAATTTCTGCAATTGCTAAAGACAATGATGGTTGGTGACAGGAAGGGCATCCAACTGTAAAATGCTGCCTCAAAATATCTCTGTCCAACCCATGCTAGCATGGAAACACAGACGTAAAAACAATGATGATGAATAACAAAGAAAGAAAATTCAGGAAGAGATGTGACACCCTGGCTTACATAGACAAATTGCTTATATGAAAAGATTCAATTGTAATAACCTATTATGAAATTGCACTATGGATAAAATTAAACTTGTGTAAGGTTGAAACCGTGTTTCATCAAAATTACAACTGGCCAACTTATACTATCAACAAAACATATCAACAAAACATCAGCAGCAACTGTCACTTGATATTGTAGGACTGAAACCAATTACTAAAATGGGAAACTCTTCCATTTTCACAGTACTCTATGACTTTATGCATTACCCTTTTGTATTTGGCTTAACCATTTTGATACCAACCCACCCAAAACCGGCCCTGGTTCTATGATTAAAAAAAACATTTCTTTTAAAGTGTTATTTAAATTTAAACCTTCCATCATAATTTTATGTAAGAACTTTTTGTTATGTTCCAAACACCAATTTAATAACAAGAAAGTTAATTATTTTACAAAATCCCACCAAATTCTCGATTATTTTCAAAATTAATTGAAAATCATAGGCAGTGTATTTCATTAGAAATATGGTAACGAAAGGGTTAAGCAACTTTTTCAAGCTATTACTCATTGTCTCCTCATTATTCACTTTGTTTGGTGGAAAGAAAAATGTAAATGATATGGCTCACACCTTGCGGGTTTGGCTGGCTTCGTATGGAGCTGCATCTCATGAGGTTTCTTGGATATTTCAATGATAGGGGCTCCAGTACTATCATAGGTGCTCATTTTTCAGCTGATTGGACTGGAGCAACATGAAATGAAGTATCTTGCTCAAGGACACAATACACCATCCAGTCCAGGAATCAAACCCACAACCTTACGATCATGAGTCCAACACCTGAACCATTAGGCCACACACCTTCACACTTTCTCTGGTGCTCCAAGCTTTGTTCATAGTAACCATGCCACTCAATTTAAAAATCCTGAATTTTTGGAATACTTAAGTAGATGAAATATTCATAAGACTAGAATGATTCCTTACCATTCTTCATCAAACAAACAAAATCAACGTTGCAATGGAGTGATATGGAAACCTACTAAGTTACGTCTAATGTAATAAAAAAAAAGAAAAAGAAAAAAGATGGTAAAATAATATGAGGAAGAACTCCCACTTGCTTTAAGAAATATTAGATCAATTACCTTCTAGAGTTTCAAATATGCAATTCCCTCATACCATAATGTTTAACTTTGCACGGGGTTCTACAAGGGAAAGTCCAGATGATTTTAACCTTGATTCTCCAACATTGACAAAATCACTTTTTGGTTGGGTTTCCTCTGGAAAATCGGTATACCGTAAACAAATATTTTGACTATCAAAACATGATCCATTAGTTAAAAAGGTGCTCATGATTGAAGTAATCTGGCATTAGACAGATGTTGACAAAAGCAAACTGCCAATTTGTGGATCTATGTTAGAGTCACTAGGGTACCACGAACATAACAATGAGGTATTAGCTACATATATATATATATAAGCACGAATGTTTGTCTTGAAACAACATTGCCATTTCTGAACGAATCTTTACCAAATTTGTCAATGTACCCCAGAAAATTTTGTATACAATGAAATCTGGAATCCCACCATAGAATACACATTTTTCGCTTAACTCTTCTGATACCAACCCACCTGAAACCCCACCAGGTTCTATGGTGAAAAACCATTTGTTTTAAAGTGTTAATATTCAAATTTAAACCTTCCATTATAAATTCTATGTAAGAACATTTTGTTAAGTTATATTCCAAACACCAACTTATAACGAGAAAGTTAGTTACTTTACTAAATCCCTCCAAATTCTTGATTATTTTCAAACTTAATTGAAAAATTATAGGCTGTGTATTTCATTAGAAATACAGTAACGAAAGGGTTAAATCTTGACAATGCACATTACTCATTCTACAATAATAAAAAAAAACACTCGCAATTCATAGTTGAGTGGTTGGTGTTAATAAAGACATCTTTACTGTAAAAATACTTGCTATAAGACCTTCATGCAAAACAACTAAGTTTATAAAAACAGCCAACCCATACCAGTGTATCAGAAACAGACAAATGTATAAATATTACATATTATAAACTGCTGTGGCTGGATGGTTGCACTTTTTAATGCTAATCACTCAATTGCAAAGTCAGTATGGCACCTGGTGTCATGCAAAGTCAGTATGGCACCTGGTGTCAGCTAGACAGAATGAAACAAAACTGAGCAATGTGCTTTGCCTAGCAGTATAACACAATGACTTTAATGTTAAGGTTTGAGCTCATCACCCTGTAGTCAGTAGTCCAGCAACTTAACCTCACAGTCACTGCATTCCCCTAAAATACACAAATAGATGATAAAAAAAAAAAAAAAAAAAAAAAATTATTTACCGTTTCTAAGCCGTTTCCGTGGTTGCTGAGCAACTTTAAACACTGTGACAATTTCTTTGTTCTTTAAACTTGGCCGTTCTTTAATTGGAGACTCTTCCTGGAATCTTTTAGAAAGAATACGATAATTCCTATTCCAAATGCTCAGCATCTGGGGTCCATCATATTTATCTTCTATCTGAGGTTTGGTTTTCTAGAGTAAGTTATGAAATATAAAAAAATCACAAGACGATTTAATTAATAGCAATCTACACAGAACAGGATATTAATTATCCCCTTAATTAATAGGAATCTACACAGAAAAGAACATTAATACTAATGAATAAATTTTGTTTACCATTCCATGGCACAGTTTATGTTAATGAAGCAGGAAGATAACATGTAAAAGACATTAGAATAATGATTATATTGATAGAGTTTTTAGACACATGCGAGACAGTGTATAGTAGATTAGTTCAACTCCCAGTATATTACTGGTATTCATCATTAAAGCATCTACCCTGAGAAGTTTTATAGGCTAAAATCAAATTGTAGTTTTTCAATAATTATCCTGTTTTATATCTCTCTCTCTCACACACACACGCACACACACACTATCTCTGACCCTCTCTCCTTCACACAAGCAGATATTTACATCCATAAAACAATAGACTAGAATAGATTCCTGCCAGACATTTTTTTATCTTTAAATATTGTTCCTATCATAACAATTTGACTATATTGCCATATTTCTAATGAAATACACTGCCTGTGATTTTCAAATAATTTCGAAAATAATCAAAGATTTGGAGGGATTTAGTAAAATAACAAACTTTCTCGCTATTAATGTTGGTGCTTGGAACATAACTTAACAAAAAGTTCTTACATAAAATAATGGAATGTTTCAATTTAAAGATGAACACTTTAAAACAAATGGTTTTTCTATGATAGAACCAGGGGTGGTTTCAGGCGGGTTGGTATTTAAAAGGTTATGTGTTTTATTTACTGTCAAGCTCCAGTAAGAACATCATCTTAAATTCATGGGTTATCTCTCTCAAATCAGACATGCAAAGGGAGTGGGGCTGGGATTGTTGCAGTTAATTTAGAATTTGAATGTGAGGTTTTACTCTATTCTGGGTATGTGTAGGAAGAAAAGATGAGAGGGAGAGGAAGAGAGAGAGAGAGAGAGAAAGAAAGAGTGAGAGAGATTAGTGTATTGTGGTGGGTACATGTGGGAGAGGGAGATATACTGTATTGTGGGAACATGAAAGGAAGGAGTTATATTATGAGAACATGTGGAAGGTAGAGGTTACTACTACTGCATTATGGGTAGATGTGGGAGGAAGTAGGAATTCTGTGGAAAAGCATGGAAAATAGATAAACTGTTTATCTCGAGCAGAAAAAAATATCGTTTAAAAAAGATTGCTGTGTGTGTGTGTGTGTGTATGGAGATAGGGTATTACCCATAACCTGTGGGGTCCCACTCAGATTAGAAAGAGGGGAAATGTTGAGTAAAATTTATGTGGTTAAAGTGGCAAGTTACACGTAGGAACATGATGGAATAAACTGGGGCAATGAACATTGGGATGAGGAACTATGCGTAATATTTGGTACAGGGTTCAGGGAGGGGAACAGTGTATGGGTGACCTGAATTAGAGGAAGGTGCAACATAGGGTTTCAAATAGAGAAGGGACGCAACCAGTAGGTTTTTAAGAATAGTCTTTTAGGTTGTAGAGTGGATACAGCATGGTGCTGTCCACCACCACCATATCTTCTGATAGTAGCATGTTCTTTTATTGTTTTACTGGGTTCAGTCATTGGAATGTAGCCACACTGGAGCATCACCTTCAAGGGTTTTAGTTGATTACATCAACTTCAGTACTTTAGCGATGGGAGAGGGGGGGGGGGGCATGTGTGGATAGGAGAGGAGAGCAGACAGACATATATAGTTTAGAACCTGCAATGGAGAGAGAGCGGGGGAGAGGGGCATGTGTGGATAGGAGAGGAGAAAGACCAAAAGGTCAAGTTGACTGGCTGTAAAATAACATAACTGAGATGAACAAAATACTAAACACATTTTTTTGTTCCACAAACTGATTCTGCTATACACCATGGACATTATATCATGATGATGATGATGATGATGATGATGATATAATGTTCATGGTGTATGATAGAAGACACTTGCCCGAGGTCCCAGACAATGGGATCAAAACCGGAACCAGGTGACTGCAAAGTAAAAAAAAAACTTCTTAACCAAAATAAAAAAAAGTTTTTTGTTTTTTTTTTAAATTTAAGAAAAGCCAAAAACAAACTTACCAAATCTGTGTCAGGATTAAAGTTTGATATTTTCTGTCTTGTATGAATGTCAGTGTTACCCAAAGCAATATCTAATGCTTCAGAATTTGGAATGTATCTTAGATTTAATTAAGGAGCACTGATAATAATGATGATGATGGAATACAGTTTGGTTGTTAGTTTTGTTCTTATTTATATATTTCAGCTTACACATATTCATATAGATGTATGCAATTGCTAACAGGGTAACTCAAGTGGAAGAAAGACACCATCATCATCATTTTTACGTCCGTTTTTCCATGCTGGCATGGGTTGGACAAATTTTAACACAGGGTCGAGAGGGCTCTATAGTCATGACAACCTTTCTAGTGTTGGTGCCACGATAAATGCACTCTGTAAAGTGGTTGGTGTTAGGAAGGGCATCCAGCCGTAGAAACCAAGCCAAACGAAACATGTGTCTATTACTGAAGAGGGGAAATTACACTGAAACAATGGTGTATGGCAGTCCACTGACATAATTTTGAGCTTGTCATGTTTTTTAACACATAAAGTCTCTTGGGAGAAGTTGTTCTCCAGGACAAAACACACAGCAAGTGCCGTTGCATGTTTGGGTGTACACAAACATGTTAGAAATACATGTACACATCTTTATTATATATATATATATATATCATTTAACAACATTTTAGTCTCCTGTTTCCTCTCCACCTGTTACCATTCTTCCCCTTCCACCCTGCATCTCCACTAACATTCACATCGCTATTACTCACTCACCACCCATCCTCTCCGTCCCACCTCTTCAATACCTTCTCATTCTTTCTACTCACCCTCCCCTGGTGGCTGGTTTGTAAAACCAGATTTATCACCGAGTATACCCCTTACCTTCTGATATATAGCCACCCATCCTCCGCCTGTGTCACAAAAGACAGAGTTTCAGCTACTCTTCCACCCTCATCACTATCATTATCACTCCCTCACCACCCTCACACCTCTTCACTCCAGATCTTCCATCACCATCATGCAGGTTGGATATGTCCATATTCATCAGCCTCCACCTATACTCCAATATTTCGTAGAGGGCATTTAGCACACCCACCTCAGCTGCTCTCCATCACATGATCTCTCCTACCTTGGCACTTCTATGACATACCTATGCTGCTGCCAATCATATAATCATATTGTCTCCCTACCAACACTGATTATGTAGCTACCACTATCTTTCCCACATTCTCAATCAACTACCCCCCAATCACTCTCCCATCCAGCTACACCCACACACATACTCTTTCCCTCAAAATCTCTGATCCACCGCTCACCTGTTCACTTTCTCAGGTCATGCTTACTCTCATTGTACGGAGACTATGTAGAGCAGAGAGAACT